>BPLR01014767.1:0-147839 GCA_021605095.1 Caerostris extrusa | reverse complement strand
TTGTAATAAATGATGATCATTAAGCTTTGTTTTGTTAAGTACAAAGTGCAAGCAGCCTAAAAGTAAATGATTAATTTCTTTAAAAAGTGCAGCATACCTGAAATTCAGTCATATCTTTAGAATCTATTCTGTCCATATATAAAAATCTTATGGCTTATAAATATTTTTAATACATAAACTTATTAAAATAAAATTTAAAAAAGAAACACAGTTAAATTTAGAATTTTACCACAAAAATAATAATTTTAAACAGCTTCACTTCCTATGAATGTTTCCATTTCTTGGCTTTCAGATTTACTTTTAATCTTATTTCCAGGAACAAAACTCATAACAAAACTTAAATTATTACTCTTAATAGAACCTTTTGGTTCTGGCAATTCAATATCATCTAAACCTCTATGAATGGATATATCATCGCCATTTTCAAGTGCATGCAAATTGGTTTTGTGCAAAACTTCTTGGTACGCAGGTGTAGTCAGTTTTTCCTTTGTGGGCTTCTTATACCTAACAAAAATATATATAATTAAAAAAAAAATTATTTAAAAGGGTGCAAAGATATATTAATAACAAACTTTAATGGTGTTAATATATGGAGTAAATTTTAAGTAAGCATTTGTTCTATCAAACCCCTTCAATTTGATACTATCACATACAAATTCAAAATATTTAATTTAATGTAAAATTCAAATTTTTGGAAAATCTAATTTTTTTTAAAAATTGAAATTGATAAAATTATAAAAAGTAATGAATTTATTTTTAGAAGCATTAGTATTTAGATAATAGATAAAATTGATCAACATATTTAATTTATTGCTAAATTCTTATATTTACATGTAAATATGCAAACATCTAAATAATAAAGGAGCAGTTCCCCATTGAGGCAGTGACGAGCATGCGGCAGAGAAAAATTTTTCGCCCCATTCACACAGCGAAGCGTCCAGAAATTGCGTTCGGCTAGTGAAGTTCAGCTGAGTTGAAATTGGTCAGCTCAAAGCAGTGGATTTCAAATGGTTCCAGGCAAATGAGGTGAGGCTAGTGATTGAGTCAACGCTTTACATTTTTCCATGGCGCCTCGGTGGGGAATGAGGCGCGTAACTGTAATTCTATATTCAAAAAGGAAAATTAAAACTTACAATTTTAATAATAATGATGAGCATACAACAGATACAGAGGAAGCTGCCATTGCTGCTGAACCCATCCAAGGTTTCAAAACTACTCCCCAAGGCCGGAATATTCCTAAAAAAACAATAAATAAATGCAGTGAATTTAAAAAAAAAAAAATTATTTACTGCAATAAATAAATAAGATTTTTACCTGCTGCCAATGGAATTCCAATGATATTATACATGCTGGCAAATATAAAATTATATCTGATTCTTTTACTGTGCGATTGAGATCAATAGCACCAGCAGCATCTAGCAATCATTCTGGGGGAAACAAAAATAAAGAAGTTTTAATGATTTAAGTTTCGTGTAGTAAAAGATTAAGAGCAGAGTAATTCATTCAATTTCTTTTTGAATTTCTAATTTAAATTCTCTTAAAGAAAAGAAGGAAAAGGGTAAATCATTAGCAGTAATTTATTTAAATACAAGACCAATGGGTTTATAATATAATTACTTTTAAGTTGTCCATATAAAAAAGTTTAGCTGCATAAAAAGAGATCTGATTTTTACAAAATCTCTTAAAATTAAAATAAGTAAAAGAACCAGACATTATAACATTAAATACCTAAAAAAAAAAAATTTTTGTTTGAACTGAATAACAAGAGAAAAAACACTGAGATAAAAAGAAATGAGAATTCTTTTTTTTTTTTTGTTATACTTCATACTTTAATATATTTACATAGAATAAGTTGCAAGATTAAATTTAAATCAATTTGATTTATCAATCAGTTCTATAAAATTACTAGAAACATACACGTTATAAGAACTACATCAGCAGCTTCAACAGCAACATCAGTTCCATTTGCTATGGCAATGCCTACATCTGCTTTTGCCAATGCTGGTGAATCATTAACACCATCACCAACCATAGCAACTTTAAGACCCTTTTCTTGCAATTGTTGAATTTTCATAACTTTATGGGATGGTAAAACTTCAGCAAAGACTCACAGGATTCAACCTAAATTCATTATTAATATAAAAACATAAATTGCAAAACATTTTTCATAAACTAGCAATCACATTATGCAAAAAATAACTTTCCTAACACATTAATTTGTTTTGTACTTTCCATTTACCATGATGCATACCTGATTTAATAAGATAAGAGTCTATATCTTCTATATTAACATTTAATTATGAATAACTCCTTTCTAATCACAAAGAAAACATTTTTTATTTAACAACAAGGTAATATAATTTATAATTATTTTTATGAAATCGCACACATTACACTAAAAGACTACAATATTTATTTTCTAGTCCAGCTGGCAAATATTTAAACTGTGATCTTCTATGCCATAAGCAAGGGCTGGGCCGACATTACTCTCTTAGCACTACCCAGGGGACGCATGTAGCTTGAAGACATCAACATTAAGTAACATTACCCACGCAATGCTCTATGATCATATTAGACCGGGACATGTTTAAAGTGGATTCCAAACCACTACAAACATCCATGGCTCCACTGAGACTCGAATCCGAAACCTGAGTTACCGAGAGCCAGAGGGCTACCCATTCGGCCCCAACTACAGTATATATTAGCATAATTTCAGAGAAAGACTAAAAAGATTTTAGACTTTGTTAAAATTTTTAGATGTTATTATTTTTTAATTTCGATTTTTAATGTTCCTCAATAAATAGCGACAATAATGGTTGTCTTTGGAGTGGAGGGGAAACTTGCAGTGAATAATCAGTACTATTATCCTGATTCAATTAATTTTCAAAAACAAACAATTGCAAAAAATAATTTTGTATAATGTATTATTTAAGTGAGCTTTAAGAAGGGATAATCATATAGTATATTAAATGAAAAAGAGGAAGAATAGAAAATAATGTTTTATTTCTCTGAAAGTGAAAATGTTTATTCCTTTATAAAGCAGTTTTTCTCTTTTTCTTCAAACAGTTAATTTTGTATCTACAACTTATAAAATAAAAACATAACAAGATACTAGAAAACAATTTTTTAAATTAATGTATGCTTTTTTATTAATAACAACATACTTCTATTAAAAATTTAATATATAAATCAAAACAACTTATAAAAGATAAGTACTAGTTTAGTATTGAAAATGAGATATTAAATGAATATATCATGAAATTAAAAAGAAAAAAATCCTCTGTCAAAAGATCACTATTGGTACCTGTCTAGCTATAGCAGCTGCTGTTTTTTTATTATCACCAGTAAGAAGGATAACATCTAATCCCATTCTTTTCAAAGTATATACAGTTAAATGGGCTTCTGGTTTAACTGTGTCAGCCACTGCCATCATGCAGACAAGAATACCTAAGAAATGTAATTTACCACTTGATACACAATCAAAAATTATTAAATTAAAACTTAACATACATTTAAAATTCTATATTAATCCTAGACTTTAATAATTATATTACCATCAATTGCACAGAGAACAGCAGTATGGCCTTTTTCTTCATGATCTGTCATGACAGAATCTATGGCTTCAGATACATTCAATCCATTTCGCAGCATCCACTCTCTGTTGCCAATCAGTACAGTATAAATGTGTTCTGAATCATTCTGATTATTTTCTTTAAGAAAAATATAAAATTTACTGCACTTTATAATTTTAAGTAAAAATGTTTTTACAATAAAAAATTAAAAAATTTTTTTTTTTTAATTCCTTATTAATATTAAAATTTTGTATGTAACACAATTGTTGTGCAAATATTTGTATTTCTTGTAACTTAAAAATTATATTGACAAATTTTTTACATCTTTATTAATCATAGTATAAGCTTGGAAGGTAACCTAAAATTCCAATATATCAGAAACAAATGAATTAATTATGTCTGTGTACATCTTTATATTTTAAAGTTCAGGCATATTAAACAAAATATTACATAAAAAATTTATTCCATAAAATAAAAAATAAATAAAAATAACAGAAAAAAATATTAAATGAGTTACCTGTTTCATTTAAATTTTGAATCAATTCAGCAGCAAGATTAGAAGCATTTTGCTGTGGAGAGTTGTAGATTTTTCGATCAATAAAAACATTTTCAATTACTTCATTCCTAAAGTTTAGGCTTATGGTACTTTTCCTATTATGACCAATGAGGTTTTCTACTATAGATTCTTCTTCTAACATATGTTTAATATTGGAGACTTTGCAACGAAGACCACAGCCCGGAACAGCAGCAAAATCATCACATTTTCCAAATGCTTTTATTCGTAAGGCCTAAAATATAGCAATTAAAATTACATTAAGCCATGAAAACATAAATATGTTAATTAACAATTATGCAATAAATACCACTATGTTAGTAGTGTTAGTGTTTATGTAACAGTTATTTGTCTAGATTAATAATGATGTTAAAATAGTGTTTTAAATGAGCAATTGTTTTAATTTTCATACATACAAAAGAAAAAAAGAGAATATCCATATATTTCAATATATATTTTTCAACAATCAAAAACTTTTAAAAATTCTACCGAAAAATCCAAATTAAACAAATTTTTTAGAAATAATAAAATATAAAAACATATTTTCAACCAGAAATGGGGAGTTGGGCATTTTTGAAGGAGTGTTTTTAACATCTAAACTCCTTTCTTTTTAAAAATAATGTATATGTTTTTAAAATCTTAAAATTAAAGTTAAGAAATTAATTCAATTGTATCTTTCAATATTATAACTAGTAACAAAATCAGCTACTAGTTTAGCAGCGTACCAAGTAAGTTTTGGGGAACTTTTCTGAGCACCGATGCTTAAATAAAACTATCAATAATGAAGAAAAATTACATTTAAAGTACTACAAATAGTATCTTTATGCTTAAAATGTACAATTTTCATTTGCTTGTCTCAAATTATTCTACAAAACTATGATAAATGTTAATTTGGTACTTAATTTATTTACTATTTAGTACTTTAATTTATTTTTATAAGGTAGAAGTATTTTTTTTGTCAGCAAATTTAGAGTACAAGGATATCTTAAGTTAGTGCAAATACTATGCCTTTAAAGTAGTAAAAAAATACTTTTGTTATGTAAAAAAAATTATTTATAAAATTATTTATAAAATTATTTATTAAACTAGTAGATGAGGCCATTGCATTTATTTTACAAATTCTTCTAAGCCCATTAACAAAAATAATACTACATAAAATTACAGAAAAGAGTCGACAGTCTGTATAAAAAAATTTTTCAGAAAAATCTGTCAGAAATTTTTTGGCCGACTCCCTGCCTATGCTTTCAACTAATATTTTTAAAATCATTTCATAGTTAGAAGGAACTGAAACAAACACCTTTTACTTACAATAATAGAGCATGCAAATATTAACAATATAGTAATACAACAGGTTCCTATTCAATTCTTCATTTTAGGTAAAGGACTTGTCATTTATGTTTGATAATGGTATGATGTTTTAATATAGGTTTCTCATTTCCAGGGTTTCATACGTTTTTTTTTCTCACTTGTAGGATCATTAATTTAAAATGAATAAATATACAGTAATTTACATAAAAACTTATTTATCATTATAATTAAATACTAAATAAAAAAAAAAAAAAGAATGCATACTTTACACGTTATATTCAAATTAGTTTTTTTTTTTCAATTTGTGCAAAAAACAGTTACCTTTTTTTAAAATAGCTTAAAACTCTCAATTCCTTTAGAAGTTATTTTATCTTTTACAGTAGATTTAAAGACATTTTTTTTTTTCTTTTTGTATAATTCAATTAACTTTTTTTACTTTGAATATTAATAAAGAACAGTTCTCAGCTAACTACTGAAAGAAATGAAAATGGCAAGATTATCTGTGAAATTTATTGTGAAAATATTATATGACAATTTTTTTTTGTATGTCATATAAAAATAACTACACTTTTAATGCAAATATCAGTCATACCTCTTTCACAAATGATGTTATAGCAGAAGCTATAGGATGCTCACTATTTGCTTCAGCAGTACCAGTTATAGCTAGTATTTTCCCAAGAGAAAAAGTATTTTGATCAACAAAAACAGAAATTCGGGTCATGGCTGGAATTCCTCGAGTAATAGTGCCAGTTTTGTCAAATATCACACATTTAACCTAAAATTTGAACAGAGAATTCAATAAATTTTCAAATCTTCATGTTTAATCTCTGTAACAATTTTTAGTGACTAATTTGAAGAATATTAAGTTAATAAAAAGGAGGAAAACAAATATATTAAAAAATACAGCAAAATGAAAATAAATAAATATTTGTTTTTTTTTTCCTTTTAGTAATTGTTTGAAACCTTCTATAAAGTTTTCTACAAATTCTTCCTTGATATTTTTTTAACATACACTGCTCAAACACAAAAATATATATTTATGAATTATATTAATGTCATGAACATACATACATTTTTTTGATAAATTCCACATACTACAACATATTTTTAAAAATTTAATTATACTCCTCTATTACAACTTCAGTTTAAATTTGTTACTTGAAAGATATAATTTAAAAGAATGCTAATTAAAATATATGCCCCCAAATTTTTCCTTTTCAATTTTTTAATTACTTTAAAAATATGATATTTAACACTTACTTTATGAGCTAGTTCTAAAGCTTCAGCACCTTTTATTAAAATTCCATTTATGGCACCAACTCCAGTACCAACCATAACAGCTGTAGGAGTTGCAAGTCCTAGTGAACAAGGACATGCAATAGCAAGAACAGTAAGAGCACATTGAAAAGCAAATTGATAAGTGATTTCTGAGTCTGTAGCATCATCTTTCTATTAAAAAGCATAATAACAAGTTATCAAATCAATAAAAGTAATAATATATTATTTCATCACTTTAATTTTCAGATTAATTAAGTTGAAATAAGTTTAATAATAAACAACACAATTAGCTCAGCAATTTTTTAATTACTTTAATGGAAAAAAAAGAGTTAATGAAATTTATGTTTTGATATTGAACATTTGAAAACTTTAATGTGGCTAATTTTCCATTCTAATGGAAATTAATTCAATCATTTCTTCATTATGTAATACATGAGAAAATATTTAGTAAATGCATAACACAACAAAAGAATGAGATATATGCCCTAATAAATAAATTCAAAGCACATTCTTATAATTTAAAGGAAATTATCAATAATTAAAATTATAATATTTAATGTACAGAAAATTTATGATCATTTCCAGGTGAGAGGTGAAGCCTTGCATAAATTGCTACAAGTGCAAAAGACACAACAATTGCTGTTTTTTGGAGGGGGGGGGGGTGGATTACTCTAGCCACTTAAATATCATGATTTAATGATTTCCCCTCTTTAGAGATATTTATTTTATAAGCAAACACTATAGAAGTTTAAAATATTTTTTAAGATTGCAAAAAAATATTCCAAATGATATCTAATTTGGCATAATCTGTCAACTTAAGCCAAGATCATTTAACTAGTTAACATAGTAAATTATTGAAAAAACTTAAAGCACTTCAAATTTTATTCTGATGCAATACATGCCTGACAATTAATAATATAATGGGCATATCCTTAAAATCAACAGAATTCAAATATATATTATAAATATATGAACAAGATACTCTTAAATATATATGCTTTGTAATTTGATGCTTGAAAATGAGCATTAAGAAAAAAAAATTTAATAATGCACCATGAAATTTATTGAGAATTAATTCTTGTGTAGATTAGACATTAAAAAATATTAAACAGAAAAACAATTTATACTTACATGCTTTTTATGATACATTTTAATTGATTCTATTGAAAGATACCCTGTGACAATCCAACCAATTAAAGTAATAACAGATACTGTTACTACAACTGGGACAAAATAACCAGCAATTTTATCAGCCAATTGTTGAATAGGAGCCTAGAATTTATATAAATCACTAAATCATTCTGCAAAAAAATCAAATCTTACGCCATCAAATTAAAGAAAATAAAATATTTATAATTTATTCCATAATATATATTTCTTTGGCAAGAAATCAGTTTCTTGCTTTATACTTAACTAAACAGTATTTATCATTAAAGCAAAGTTAAATAATTAAAATAATGATTGATACAACATTAAGAAGGATAACAAGTACAACATATTAAAAAAGCACACATTTTGAATATAATTTTTAACACTTAACTGCAAAATTTTTTTAATATTCTATATATACAAAAACTAAATGACATAAATAATTGATTATCCAAAAGTTAATCTAAATTGAACACTCTCAAATATAGTATTCACTACATAACATTATTATACATTGAAAACCATAATGTTAGTGACTGTGGAGCGTTTTGACAGCATAAAAATTACCTTTGAAGTCTGGGCTTCCTCAACTAGTTTCACAATTTGTGCCAAAGTTGTATCTTTTCCAATATGAGTTGCTACAATAAGAAGCAAGCCATTCTGATTAACTGAGCCACCGATTACTTGAGAATTTGGTCTTTTAGGAACAGGCAATGATTCCCCAGTAATAAGAGATTCATCAGCCATGGAGGTGCCAAACGCTACCCTACCGTCAACAGGTATTTTTGCCCCAGGAACAACCTAAAAGTTTATAAATAAATTGAAAGTAATATAGATTAATTTAATACAAAAACTATATAATTCTAACATTATTAATTTATCATTTTCAGAAAAATTCTCATTTTCTATTATTACACAACTTTTGTTATTTAAAATTTATCAATAGAATAATTTGAATTTGTTTCACAAAATTTAGAATTGAGTTAAATGTGCCAGATATATTTAAGATGATTTATTTTAAGATACATTTTTTATATATTATTATAAAATATTTAAATTCCCTTTTTATTAAAATAACCAAACTAAAAAATGCAAACATTTTTCAAAGCATTAAATATTTCATTATAATCTAAACAGGAGAATAAACTCTTTTAGTTATTTTTATTTCAGAAATATGAAACTCAATGAACTGGATCGTACATTAATGATATTTTTGTACTAAGATGTATGGATTTCAAGATATACATAGATAATTTTTATTTGTTTAAAAAAAAATTAATGAAATTCTTTAATTGAACATATAAAACATAAAAACTATGGGATTGCATTGAAATTAAAAATTACCCCCCAAATATTTTTAAATATTGTTTAAAACCTTTAAGATATCTCCTCTCTGAACAAGTTCAACATCAATTTGTTTTTCGTTCAAAATTTGCCCTGATTCATCAATTTCAACAAGAGTTGCTTCAGTTGCTTGAAGGGAAAGAAGTTTGGCCAATGCTTCAGATGTTTTACCCTGAAAATACAAAATAAAATAATAAATATTTATATTGAATAATTGTTTTTATACAGAAAATTGATAAATCAAATTTTAGGAAAACATTCTCACTTTCATAAAATTTTAAGGATATAAAAATTATTGTTTATGTTAGTTTTAAAAACATTAAATACAGATAAAAGAAAATGTCTATAATTTTATAGCTTTAAAATTCAGATTATTATTATTATTTTTTTTACAAAATCTGATTAACTTCTTTTTATCACAAAATAGTTTGATATTTTAGATTTTGATAGTGTTTGAATAATACTTAATATGATATTATTTGAATTGATTAACTTTCATTCTAGATTATTGATTTTGCATGCAGAATATATATAACAAATATATAGGATAATTTATTAAGAACAAAATAAAATATATATGCATGATTCATTACAAAAATATATATGTTTTTAATTCTAAATTCTTTTTTGATTCTAAGCGATTTAAATATAGCTTTAATAATAATAAAAAAAAAAAAAATATGGTGCAAACTTAAATTTAAAAAAAAAAAATCATGAAAATAAAATACAAGATATTCTTTTTTTTTAAATTTATGAATAATATGGGCAGAGTCACAAACACACCTTTGCAATGTGCTCTAACCACCTTCCTAAGGAGATGAAAATCAATAGCATAGGTGGAGTTTCAAAAAAAGTTTTAGGACTGTGATCTGCTTGAACAATTATAAAATACAATACAGCAGCAACACTATAGACATAAGCTATAGTTGTAGCTAACATGATCAATACATCCATATTTGCCATTCGATGTTTCAGGGCTTTATAAGCTTGAATGTAAAAATATCGTCCCCATAAAACTGGAAAAATAAATAAATAAACAAACAATAAAACAGTATTATATGTAATATATTAGATAATTATAAATGACAAAATATTTTTGATTTTAAATTACCTAATAATTTAATTTAAGCTAAAAAGCAATGTTTTATAAAACAAAAATTTATTTCTGAAAAAAAAAAAAAAAAAAAAAGTAAAATAAATTTATAATTTTTATTTAAAATGTTTGAAAACTGTATAATATATATTCAATGAATAAAATTTAATATTAAATGCATTTGTAAATAATTATATAAAATGCAAAGTATTTTTTTATGTTTCTCAAATTATGTATGAATAAGGTATAAAATATTATTTACTGCAACAAATAATTAACTCTGAACTTGAACATTAAATAATTTGCCCTTTTTCAACAATAGATATTTGCATTAGAAATATGAAGAATAAAAATATTCAGCCTTCCAGCTTTGACTGCAAAACTTTAAAATGTTAAATGAATTAACTTCATATATTTCCATTGAAGAAACAATAACAAAATTTAAAACAACAAAGTTGTAATTTTATATTTTATCACTTTTAAAACATTATTATATAAGAATAGTTTTTTACTTAATTATTAAGATGAAATCTATTTCCGTAATTATTTATCAAGAATTAAATACACTTTTTGATAAATCAAAGGTTATAAATATACCCCAAATATTTTTTGTTGATAAATTATGTAAATAATATAAATTTTTTTTTTTTTAACAGATAAAATTTCTTTATGTTTACCTGAACTGGAGTAGCCAAAAGAAAGAGAAATAAATTTTCCATTGATAAACCTGGAATGACACAGCACAACTCATACTTTTTAGACATTCTTACTCCCATGAAATACATCATTACTACCATAGATGGCAAGCCAAAGACTAATGAAAGAAAAAAGGAATTCCTCCATCTGTAGAAAGAAATCAAAATATTCATGACTAAAATATGAAAGATTAAACAATTAATATCTATGAATAATAAGTAATTCATATAATAATAATAATAAACAACCTACAGGCATTTTTAAAGGGAAAATAAATTATAATCAATAGTTAAGTAAATTTGATAAAAAATACCCATATTAATATTTTATATTTACTACAAATTATTTATATACATAAACAGGAACACACAAAGTATGTATTATTTTTATAACTGCACAGTAAGTACTAAAAATAAAATGTTTTGAATGATTACAAAATAAGATCTTCCAATTTATTTCAAATAATTCAGCACACTTAATAACATGGTAATATTTTTCTAACAAAATAAAAGAATATTTTTAAACACGAATAAAACTCCTCAAATTTTTTGTGAATGATTTTGCATTCTTCAAATTGTACTCTTTACATGAATTTACTATAGTAATCAAGAAATATTTTTCCAAATGAAGCTTGCCTATTAAATGATATATTTTTTTTTTTTTTTTGAGATTACACAATTGTTTTATCCAGTCTTTATTGGCATAGTTAAAATACCATCATGATTAGATTAAGCAACATTAGCGATTCTAAAATTATCAGTTTGTTCAGAAATATATTATACTATTAAAAATTTACTTTTAAGTGATTTGATTTTTTTCCCATTATTAAATATAAAACAAAAGTTATAATAGACATAACAGAATAAACAGTAAAGCAAGAACTGTGAGATCAACAAAACTTACAAAATCTAATCTAAATTAAAAATTTCTAATCTTTTATTTTCAAATAATTGATACAAAAAAATGTTATTTACAAAGATCAGTCTAGGCAATTTATTGGGTTTTATTCACATTGTTAAAATAGCAATTGTATAAGAAACACTAAATTAAAACGAAAGGTGGTCTAAGGTACCATGGTACACGTAAAACATTTGAAGAAATTATAAATTCTTATTTCAAATGAAAACACTGAAGCAAGATTTTTTAAAACTAAATACAGGTTTCAAATACTTGCAACAAGGCAAACTTAAAACAAAACATGAAGACATACTTTCGTACTTCTTCTTTTTGGTAAAAAAAGGCAGTATCTCGTGTGTGATCTGAAAGTGGATATGCATCAAATCCCAAACTCTGGAAGAAAAAAAAATTATGAAAATTTCATAACAGAAATAATTGTGAAAAATAATAAAAATTTAAATCCAAGCTTAATTTAGCAAATTTTAATATATGTAAATATTACGAATGCAATGCATTTTTTAACATATTATTCATACAAATTAATTTTTATATATCACATTTTTTGCATATTTTATCCAAATAAATTATTTTACAAGAATAAAAAATAGCTAAAATATTATTCTAGTTTTCAATACTTTTAGTAATATTTGTATAGTTTAATTTCTACTGTTTAGTTTTCAATACTTTTCAAGAAGCCAGATAAACAATAATAAAGAAAAAAATGAAACAACTAAATTATTTTAATGCAATCAATTATTGACGAGAACAAGTATCGCATTGAGATTATAGGTGCATTCATTTATTGTAAACAAGTATCACTCTATCTAATATGATTCATAAGATTATTATCTTGGCTTAAGAATTTCTTGCCAGGGTATTTTACAATTAAGAATCTTTAAATATTTTCATGCATGACAAAAAAATAGTCCTGCTTTTCATAAAATATAAACAAATAATTAACCTGGCATATTTAAATTATTTAAAATTTCTAATGGTTTCATTGATTTCTGATTCTAAAAAGAAAAAAAAAATATATTTACTTTGATTTTATCAATAATATTTCTAGGGCCAGTAACTTCAGAATCAAATTTGAATTGTCCTTGTTGTGTAGCAAGTGCCACAGATGCAGAAATTATTCCTGGAGTACTTCCAACAGTTGCTTCAATTTTGTGCACACAAGAAGAACAAGTCATTCCTCCAATCTGTACAATAAAACAAATTGTGACTAAAATAAATATTACAAATTGTAAATAACAATTTATTAACAATTTCTAAGAGAATAATTTCTCAAGAGATTTATATTATTATAAAGTAATAAAGAAGAGAATTTTCTGGACACTTATTAACAATTAATTAAAAATATAGAAATTTTTATGAAGTAATTCAAATAATGTAAATAGCATCTAGTAATATAAATAAAAAAAAGTATACTCACATTGCTTTTTTATTTTAAATAAATCATTATGCTCAGATTTAGATTTATTAAAATTATAGGTAACAAAATCATAGATCTTTCCAGAAAAAATAATTTACCTTTTATTAGAAACTTTACTACTATTAATTATTATTTTAATTTAAGAACTGCTTTAAAACATACAAATTGCCACAATGAGATCATAATATCACTTGAGATATCAATTACATACAACGTCCAAAGCTTAAATTTCAATGTCATAGAAATTAGGCAGAATAATATATTTAGGTATCAACGAAAATGAAAATATATTGAAGAGCACAATGAAAAGCATTAATTACATATGAAACAAAAAACAACTTATAAACTACTAAATATATATAAATAAGAAAATATGTATACATATATACATAAATAAAGCTTCTATAATAATTAAATTAACACGCATAAAGAAAAATACAACTGTATGAAAACTCGAATAATAAAGTGAAAATAAAATAAGCTTTGATTTAAAAAAAAAATTAATGTTACTTAATAAAAGTTCACAAATCAGTTATTATATTTTCTTTTATTAAATCTAATACTAGAAGTTAATATCTCACATGTAAATTCAATTCTCCATATTCTGTGGAAACATCATCTAACACTGTGCTTGGATATCCAAGATTCGAGATTACAGCTGCAATATTTGATGGCATAAGATATGCGGAGTCATATTTCACTTCAGCCTTTTGAGCCATTAAGCCAACCAATATTCTATGTACTCCTAAAAATATATCTTTTTATTAAATAATGATAAATTTAAAATGTATCACCATAAATAATAATTTGCATAAAAATTTTAAAATAAAAATAATATGGATAATTTAGATACAAAAATATAGATTGGACATTTACGAAAAGTATTAGAAATAAACTGGATTGACTATGCCTGCATTTGTTTACCCAGTATGTAAAGATAAAACTGGAATATTTGAATAGAAAAAAACACATTTATTGTATGCAAATGAAAAGAAATATTTTATTTGAAGTATTGTTCACTGCTAGCTCTACATCTTTCCTACCAGCCTGGCAATTTGTGGATACCAAGCCACAAAAAGCTGTTGCTTTTTTCATGCAAACCAGTTATCGAACCATTTTCGTATAAAGCAAAGAGCTGCTCAACAAGTGTGTGTCCCATTGATGCAAATAAGTGGTAATTGGATACAGCCAAGTCTGGCGAGTAAGCCGCATGTGAAAGTGTTTCCCAATTAAAAACCTCAATTATTTCCTTGACCAATTTTGCTGTGTGACGGTGCATTATCATAAAGCAGCATCACTTTATGTTGCCCTTTTTGCAAGGTTTTAGCAGCTCATAAGAAATCACACCCCACCAAACACAGAGCATTGTCTTCAGTCCCTAGCAATTTGGTCTAGCAGTCAATGTCAATGGTTCATCTGATGTAAACAATGATCTTTTAAGCTAAGGATTCTCAAAACATATAAAATTTTCATTGCCAGTCACAATTCAATGAAGAAATTACTTTTGTTTTGCACCTGGAGAGCAGCATTTTGCAAATGGTGTTTTGTTTTTCGTGTTATCCTTCATTTAGTTCACGTGGAATCCTTTTCCCCATCTTCTGGAATTTTCCCATGGATTTCAAACATTTGGAGATGGCTTTCTGTGTTACATTTAATTGATCTGAAAGTTTCTGCTACATTTCAGCATCATCCTCCATTTGCAATTCAACTTTTTCGATGGCCTTCCCCGTTCCTCACATCAAAATTGCCCCTTTTGAATTTTTTAAACTATGAAAAGCAGTGTGATTTTAAAAAAGCATGCTCACAGTAAGCTTCAATGTGATTCTGCAGCAGTTTCTTCAAATGGTAACAGAAAATCAATGCTGTCCACAAATCATAATTTAAAAATACAAAATTCAACAAGCTCAATACTATAACAAACTATGTTAAGGTATGAAACGTGTAATGTTGCGAGTTAAAACTTGTCAGATGTCAACAAACAAGTGGTGCCAATAATTCAATTTGACAATAATTACACTGACAGCTAGGGCCATCAGTTTCATATTTAGAGACCTTGTATAGTAAAAATTGATCACAATAATGCTTAAAAATTTACTAACCTTCTACTTTCATTACATGTCTTTCAATAGCAGCAACACAGGAAGCACATGTCATACCATGAATACGAATAAAACATTTTTCCAATTCATTCTCATTAAAATTAGCTCTATTTGTTGATTGTACTTCTGTAATAAAAATTTAAAATTACAATGGGAAATATCAGTTAAACAAAAAATCATTCTACATTAAATTTAGTATGAATAATTGAAAAAAATAATTTAACAGTATTAGTGATCTGATGGATGTTATGCTAATTTGAATAAGTATGAAAAATATTGCAATTAAAAAAAGATAGATAGGGGAAGTCAGGGGGAAAAACATTATGAAATTACAAAAAGAAGTATAATTTTTATATACTACAATTACTGTTATTAAAGCAATGGGCACTTTTAATATTAGTGTTATGGTTTCAATATTTTTGGTTTTTTTTTTAGACCATTTACTCACTAAACTATTATAAAGAATTTAATGCAAAGTAAGTGAATAAACAAATGTTTCAATATGTTTAAAATTATATATTTACAATGATTCAAAGAAAACTTTTTAAATAGATCAAAGTCTATTCGTAAGGATAAAAATTTTTGTATCTGTTTTGAAGTGGATTTTTGGCAATTTATGTCGAGAAATTAGAGAATGTTTTCTTTCAGAACTTAATACCACAATTTAGCAAAGAATTACATATGCAAATAGTGGTGTTTTTTTCCTTATAAGTGGAATATATCTGGCAAGAACATTTCATTTCATTTTTAACCATTTGTGACAGTTATTAGACCTGGACACCTGTACTGGATATCACAAAAATGTTTAAGGGCTTATGGAGTAGGGTGACCTTATTTATTAAAGCTTATGTGATTTATTTATCTAAAAAAAAAGAAATTAAAGAAATATTTCTAGCAGATCTGAAAGAAAATTGTAATTTCAGGACAACTACATCATATTAAATATATAACATTATAATTTGTTTTATTCACTCACCCACATACACACATCATTTGTGATGTCTTGCTTTTATGACAAATGATGATTTGCCAAATTTTCATATTTACTGAAACAATGGTAATAGCTAATGGAAAAATACTAAATTGCCCACCTTCACATATTAAAATAAAAATATATAAATAAAATCTACATATATTTCTTATATTCTATAATCATTAATTAAATTTGATTTTTAATTTCAAATCGATCATAAAATACACAGGCATTAATGAGCATGAAAAACAGCAAATTTTTATCAACACGTTTTAATTTTACAGTAAAAAAATAAACATTTTATATTTTAAATTATTTATTTATTATTGATTAATCATGATATTAAATATGTGACTTTCTTTTTAAAACATATACATTTATAACTCAGAGATTCTGATATAAAACATGAAAAAAAATTTTACTGATAGAAAACTTAGATAATGCAAGAAAAGTGGAAAGAAAAGGAAAAAAATCATACTTTTTTTTTCATTGATTCCATTTTCTATAATTTCTGCAGATTTTGGAAGTTGTTTAATAGAAGGAAGATCATCCAAAGATTCCACAATTATTTCATTGCAAATAAATCCCATAGATTGGACAGATCCCAATACATCACTGGTGGAAATCAAATTTGGCATATAATAGATGGTCAAATGCTTTGGATTAGAAGTTGATTGAACATGCAAAATTCCAATAGAGAGAAACAATTGATCTTCATCTTGGGATGACCATTCAGTTTTGCTTGGTGTCTGTACATCCAAAATAATAAATTGTGGCTTGTCTTTTGAATCAATAACTTCTATTACAGAAGTTCCAAAGCCCATATCATAAATAATGTCTTTAAGTTTTTCAGAGGTAGTGATACTGGGATTGTACCAAACAGATGCAATTTCCTCAGCTAGAGAGACATTTATTTTATTGACACCAGGTTTTGAGCCAACTAGATCTTCAATATTCATAACACAAGAATTACATGTCATTCCTTCTACATTTATTTTAACAAATGCTTCATTAAGTAGAGTTAGAGATACAGGTTCTGCTTTAAAACCAAGATCAGAAATTATTTTACAAATTCTATCTAGACTTATCAGCTTTGAATCAAAAATTACTTTTGCCAATCTATTTTCAAGAGACACTTTTATGTTTTTTACACCAGCAAAGCCACGTATATTTGATTCAATTTTTCGAACACATGCAGAGCAAGTCATTCCTTTCACAAATACACACATTCTTTGAATGTCTGGCTCATTAACTGAAACTTCAAACCCCATTTCTTCAATTTTTTCAGCTAACTGAATATCAGATATTATATCACTGTTGTATTCAATATCAGCACTTTTGTTCTCCAGGGAAACCTTGAATAAAATTGAAAAATTTCAATGCATAACTTGCATATACATCACTAATAAAATGTCACATTTTAAACAATTATTTTATGGATGAAAAGAAAGAAAGGAAGAGGAATTAAAGGAGAAGAAAGTAGTAAAAATGTCTAAGAATAATAGTGTTATAAATAGAAATTACACACACACACATAAAAAAAACAATACTAACATATTTATATTTCTTTAAATGCCACATTCTGAATCAAACATCAGGAAGAGGGTACTTCTTGAAATGAACACATCAAAGAAGAGTGTTTATTTCATGTCCTAGAATTTCATCATTAGAATAAGAAGATTACTGTAATCTATTAATTTATTACAGTATTTAGATCTTATCTTCAAAATCCTTGATGTTTAATAAAACAGATTGTTTTTTAAAAAATTCTCTTTCACATAAATATCTTTAAAATGTGCATTTTTAAATAAAAGTATTTTTTAACTTAAAATTAATTTTAAAATAAAAAAAATAAAAAAATTCTAATTTAATTGTATCAAATAATAAATAATAGTAAAATAACATAATGACACAAAACACAATTTTCTGAGGAATAAAATTTTTATTAAAAAAAAACAAAAGATGCAGGGGAAAGGAAAAATGACTTTGGAATCAACTTACAAAAAGAAGCATGCTTTGCAGAAAGAATAAAGCTACAGACATATTATTAATAAAATATTATTCCCCTACTTTTATCCATTCCACTCCTGGAATTGCACTAATTTTCTGTTCAATGGAATTGACACATGAATTACATGTCATCCCCTGAATATCAAAGTTTTTATTGAGTATTTTCATTTTGAACTCTTGAGTTCAAAAGCACAAGATCATCTCTATCTGAAGAATATTGTGCTAGGAGCGACTTCCAGGAAGTCCTATATATAGACTCTTTTTAGATAAGATGTTTGGCTGAGATGTATGTACAGCTCTACAGGAAGAAGACAATACATTAATTTTAAATCTTATGAGAGAAAAAAAGGCAGTATGGTTAAAAATAAATGTATGTATAAAAAAAAAAATTTTTTTTTTTTTATCTATATTTTACAGATACATTTAAATTAATAATTTGAATTTAACTTAGAAATAAATACTACAACAATTACCTTTTACAAATATAATTTAAGTGAGAGCAAAGTTTCAGATCTATGAGAACCAATTGGCTAAATCATGTTCCTTGTTTATTCCCATACTCATTGAAATCTTATCAAAGTATTAAGTAATAAAGAAAATAATTTGGTTATCACACTTCAGATTTTAACCTTTTTAAGATAAGAATAATAATCTACTTATTTTTATGCTTTTGAAATATAAATACTACAATGCATATTGTTTCTCTACTTTTAGTTAAAAAAATATTTTTCTAAATATATTTTTAAAGAATTTCAATTTAATAAAATAATTACTCTTTTAAATTTTTTTTTTTTTTTAATTAAAATTTTACTATAATTCATATGACTGAAAATTCTTATATAATTTATGATTGTTTTGGAATATAAATAAATATTTAATTAAAAATAATATACAAAATACATTAATGTAGCATTCTTGCATGGGATAACATTTAATTCATTCATATCCATATTTTTAGCAATTTCAATCTATATTAGTTGTGGCTGTGGTAAAAATAAATCTTTCGCATATAGAAAAAAAAAAAAAAAAATTATGCAAATTTTTTTAAAAATTTTATTTTATTATTTGAAGTACAATGCAAATACAAGTAAAGTATATGAATAAAATCTAAATATTTCCAAATGCAGATAATTTAACTAAAATTATTTTTTTAATTAATATTTTCATCTACAAATTTGGATCTTTAATAACCAAATTTTTTATAAGTATACAAAACAAATTATTACACATTATTATGTCTTTTAATTTTAGCTGTCAACATAATTTAATATCATAGCTACAAAGTCAAATTTTGATAAAAGCTCCCTATGAAAAATATCATTTCCTACTAAAGAGGTTATTTTTATTATTTTTTTTTATTCAACAAAATTTATACCACTCTGCAAAAGAAAGATAACAACAAAATTTTTAGTTCAGAATTTCTTTTAGCAATTTATAAAGTAATTGGTAGCAGTGATAAAAGCAATTACTCTTATTATATAAGATTTTTTTTTTTTTTACTTCTGCACCACATATTTATGAAGAACTCAAATTAAAAAAAAAAAAATGAAATAATCAATTCTACTAATTTTAATTATGAAAATTCAGCCAGAACAATTTACTCAAAAAAAAAAAAAAAAAAAAAAAAAAAAAAAATATTTTTTTTTTTAATGAAATTAAACATTTAAAAAAATTTTTTTTTTTTAGATTATCACTTTTTTTTTTATGAGTAAAAAAAAAACCACACTGATAGTAATAGTAATAGAAATTGTAAATCTGTCAAATTTGGGATTCTTTACTAGAAGAGTATTTCTAATTAATTATTTTTTTTTTTTTTGATAATTTTATTTTCTATTTCTCTTATTGTACAAAAAGTAATATAAAAGGCCAGCTAAATATCTGACTTTTATTAACTTAATTAGTTTCTAAAGATCGAACTTCAAGAATGATGCACAGTAAGACTGCCAGATAGTAACAGAGAATATGGGGAATAAAAGAGTACTCTCTATCTCTTTATCAATCATAAGCAGTATCTTCCTCTTATTTTCCAGTTCTTATTTGAGAATAACACTTTTAATATCTTCTCACTTAACATTACAGCACAGCCATTATTTGCATCATGTAAAGACTGATACAAACATGCGCCCATGTTCACAAAAAATACGCACAAACCTTATAACCTGGAAGAATTTAAATCTTAAGAATTTATGAAAAGCACTTCATTTTACAAATAGCTGTAAAATGGCATCAGATTAAGAGTTAAAAATATCTCTTTTTCAGAAACATACTCAAGACCAGTTTTTAATCAATAGTAAAACAAACAATGCAATGAAATGTTAATAAGCCAAGCAATGGATATCTCAGAATAAATTATTTAAAAAAATATATATTAAAAATTGTGAATGCTAAGAGTAGAATGCTGAATTAATTTTGAAGCAGCATATTAATTATTTATCATACATAACAGTGGAAAATAAATTTTAATTTTAAATTTGAATAATACATTTACATAATTAATAAAAAGTTATTGTAAGAAATTATATTATTTATTTAGCTATTTTATTAAAATAATTATAATTACATATTTTAAAAGAAACTTTTTGTAGTACAAAAAATTGTTTTACAGCATGAAAAATTATAAAACTTGATGATTTTATGAATGCAACAATCATTACATAAATTGATAAAGAAAAGTATCCAATAAGACTTTTACAAATTTAAATATAACAATTAACTTCATTAAATAAGTAACATTAAATAATTTAAGGAAAAGGAGAGACAGGACTTTTTTTTATATATTTCTTTAATATTGCAGGACTATAAAAAATTAATAATGTTTATCACTAAACAGCCAGCAGTCATAATTATAGATATTTATATAACATTATTAAAACAAGAGCTTTTGTTATCATTTAAATAATGAAAAACATGTTATAAAAAGCACCATTTTTAAATATAAACAATAAGTTTTTGTTATATTTAGTATAAAAGAGAGCTTAAATTCTTCAATTTATTTTCTATAATTTAATTTATTAATAATAGAAAGTTATTATTTAATAATGGTTTTGTAATGGTGGCCATTTCTGAGTTCCATAAAGGAAACAGATTATTTCTATGTTTTTAGACGTTAAGTGGCAATTACTTTAGCTGTAATTACTAAAAATGTGAACTTAAATTTATATTTTTTTTATATGGATGCAAAAACCAGATTTTTAAATTTATCAACTTTTGAAGTCAGATGCCAATGGTGAGAAAGTCATTTTTTTAAATTTATTACTGTTAAATTATTTGAATTATTATTAATGGTGGGTAGGGATTAAATTATCTGAAAAATGTACAGTAAATACTGTGTTATAAATAGTTACAGAATAAATTTTGAGTTTAAGTGATTCAAGGAATATGGTCTTATATACTATTGAAAAATTTATAATCCTTGTTTATTATTGGCTTATAAAAATATCTATTTGCATTAATTGTAGAAGTGGAATTTAATAATAATTTCAATAAATAAAAATGTTTTTTGACTAGTTTAGGAAGAGTGGTTTGACATAGTGATTGATCATGATTAAAAAAAAAAAAATAACAATCATCAATTCCATGCATTTTCTTATAAAGAACAAAATAATAAATGTCACTAAACCAAAATTTTTTTTTAATAACAGATAAAATTATATTTATCAGACATCAGTTATATCATAATGATACCATTGAAGATGAAAATCCATTTTTTCCCCCTTGCGGAGAACAGTTTTCTTAATGTGAATTACATGCCTGCTGTATGAATTATGAATACATTGTAGCCTACCTTATTTTAAAATCACACAAATGTCTATATCAGAATCTTACCTTAGTGATAGTAATATAGAAACTGATTAAGCATTTTTTTTTGTTGGTTTACTAACAGATGACTTGAAAGACCACCTTTAACTAATAATTCCTAGTGCTGGAAGTTTCATCCCGCCGCTTTTAACATTGAACTTTAAGAAAACTTTTCAATCTATGGATTTATGCAGCCCATTTGGTATTGCTTTGTACACAGGAGTTTTGGTATTGCTTTGCTTATCTGCTTTTGAATTGAGCACTGTTATTTTGGAAACTTATGTTATCCTTCAGCTCCCCCTACTGTAAAATTCTTGTAACAAAGAATACAATATTTTATAAATTGAATAAAAATAAAGCGCAGAATTTTTGTGATTTCTAAGCTTCATTTTTAATCTATTCAGTTTCAGGTTATTCCTTTTTTTTTTTTTTGAAGGGGGGGAGGGGGATTGGAAGGATGAAAGGAATATGTACTTTGCTTAAAGTAATGCATGTTTACAAAATTTTACAATGGCAGTAGTTTTAGATGATAATTAAAAATATAAAATAATAATTAATAATTTTTTTAATTTGGTGGTCAGGAGAGCTCAGAGAATTCCATAATTGAAGTTTTAAATCTATATAAAATTGATACATCATAATATTGTGATATTAGATGGACGAAATATCGATTTTAGAAATTTTAACAATACTCAACCCAAGGAAATACTTTGTAATTAACAAGAATTATTAATTCTTTAATTGTTTAAAAGATTATCTCTTAAACTAGTTAAAACTTAAAATTCATACAGCTGTTACCTATAATACAGTATTTTGTGCAATTTTCATATTTGATTTCCAAATTGAAGTTTTAAAATTTTTTTTTTTTTTTTTTAATTTTCACCTACTGACACTTATTTACTGATTTTCTACTACTACAGAGTTGACTTTCAACAAACAAGCAAAAAAAATCAAACTTAAGAATTAAAATCCCTCCTAAAAGCTTTCTCAAAGCTGTACTAGGAGTGTGATAATGAAGTTGCAGCTTACCCTAATACTACAAAAACTACTTTGTGATGCAACATTAAAATGGCTATCATTACAAAATCATGCGAATAAAAATAATATATTAATTGGTACTTACGTATTAACGGTACCTTGGCGACAGTTGCGCAAATAAAGTACACGCGCCAACCGCAGCTACAGATTTGGCGCCAATCTACACTTAAAATTTTTGTTCCAAATAATAAAATATATATGAAACACTTCATTTAAAATCAAAACGCTTTCAAAATATTTTTATTCAAATAATAAAGATTGGCGACACTTAAAAACCCCTAGTCTGTCGCCAAGGTACCGTTAATACGTAAGTACCTATTAATTTTAAACTGTCAATATATTATATTAGAAGTAGCCAAAAATAATAATAAAAAAAAAAATGGATTGACCTGCAAAAATTTTTATGTGTTGCCTTTACACTTAAAAAGCAATGAAAAATGAAAATAAAGAAGTTAATATTTTAAGCTGAATCAATATGTAGTATTCAAAAAAACATTATAAAAGTTTTTACCTGAAAGAACATAGTATTATAGAAATTATTATATATTTAATATTTGAAAGACATTAATGAAACTAAAATAAAACAATTATGAATTTATACCAATTTAAAAATATGAAAATAAAATGTCACGGATTTTTATTTAAATTACTCATATTAATTATTAGAATATTCTTAAACAGTTTTTAAAATTCTTATTAACATATTTACCATTATTTATTTATAATAGCATATAAATAACATTTAAATAAATTTCATTTCATTTTTAAAAAAAAAATAAAACTATTCAAACACTTTAAATTTATTATATTGAACTTTTTTCTCTTACATTTAATGTTTTTATAGTGACATGCAAATGTAAAAATATCTCATTAAAACATAATAATCAATTCAATCAAAAGTAGTATTCTATTTGCATTATGTAACTAGAACAAATGGAACACGACCTGAACTCTTATTAAAATACTAAAAATGAGTTCAACTGTTTCATTGTCATTCACTGCAAAAAGTACTCATTAATTTTTACTTTTGAAAACTTATAGAATTAAATCTAATTGAAATATTAGTTTAAAAATTAAAATATTTTTTAATAATTTACAGATTTATTATTGTGGCAAATGTCACTGTCATGCATGTGTCATTATAAATGAAAGTAGGACACTTTCACTTTTCTTCTGAGTTAAAAGAATTTTGATGACAATTTTTAAATAATATTAAGAACTTCCAAATCAACAGAAATTCTTTTTGAAAATTTCAAAAATTTAATTTAATTTTAAATCCGTATTTACAAAACATTTATTAAAAACATTACTATCACGCATTATTAAATAAAAAAAAAAAAAAAAAAAATGAAACGTTACGGAAGATAATTATTGAATGTTTTCAAACAATTTAAATATTATTCACAACTAATTCTACAATTAGACGTTAATTCATGAAATGATTTTAAGTTTTAAATTAAATTTAATTCAAAAATTTTGTCTCTGCCCATTTTCATCTGTACTTAGCGCACACTGGTACAAAAAATATCCAAAATAAAAGGCGTCAATATAACAATTAACTTAACAGAAAATACATCAATTAATATAAAAGTATATATAGAACATTAAACAAAAATAAAACTAAACAAACTTACAGAAACAATTAAGTCCCATTACAGGAATCAGCTGTACCTTATTCAAATACCATAACAGAAAAGAAACTTTAAGCTTAGGAACGATGCCATACTTAATGTAAAACCACCAATTTATGATTAGACAACAACAAAGGGTTCACTGCCTTAAAAATTATTCTTTTAAATAATATCTTTTTATCATTGATGTATGAAAGAACCTACTGCAAAAGTTTTTAATTTAATTTTTTAATGAAAAATAAATTAATTAAGTGATTTCGTAGAAAAGTTGCACGAAATCAACAAGCTGTTGCTTCATACCTTGACGTCACAATTCCCATGAAAATATTAATTGCTTATTATTGTATCACGTAGCAATACAGTTTTAAATATACTAAAAAGAAAACCCCCAAATAATTTTCAGAATATGAGAATGATAGCGATTAAAAGTTAACGGCAAAACAAACTGAAGTTATGAAATAAAATCTGCTTTCGATTAGTTTTGTTTTTCTCTTACTTAGTCTCAACACTACTTACACTTCAACTTTAGTTTTATAATACTTCCTATTGTATATTGATCAAATTTAATTTATGTAGTATAAGAATTTACACAAATGTCGTCACAAATGTCTGAAAATATATTTCTCTTTGTGCCCAATCTAATTGGTTAGTTCATTATGTTTCTTTTCTGAGAATTTGCATTTGTATTGTTACATTCAATTTATTTTAAATAAACATTTCTTGACAAGAAATGTAAAATTGCTATTAGTATGCTTAATTAATGTCCCATACTTTTATTTTGTTACATAGGTTTGAAATTAAGAAAAACAATTTATTTTTATTTTCCATTTTTGGATAAATTCATTACTGTCAAAAAGAAAATGTGTTGAATTCTATGTATTCTTCTTAAGTTATGTATCTAATTAAATATTTTAAAATTGTGTCTTACTTAAATAATACAAACAAATTATAATATTAACTCATGGCTGATCTTACTGTAGTTGTAAAATATTCTTTATAATGGGTACTTGTTGGGTCATTATCCTAAAGTAGCAATTTAAATATTTTTTACTTGAAATTCAATTCTAATGATTAAGATGCATTTTAAAAATGTATTGAACAATATATATATCTATAAGGGGAATTCTTCTAAAAATGGGATGGAATCATAATGTTTGACATAATTTGCAGCATATTCTTCATACTTGTATGTTTTGTCTGATGCTTATAAGAAAATTTCTAAAATTTTTTTTAAAAGATGAAACCTTATTACTTTTGGCTTTTAATGTTAAAAGTTTCTTATTTAGGTTTCATTTTTTTCTTTGAAATCATTTAAGAGAAGGAATTAATGCTCATTCTCCTTTAAGTTATTTTCTTTGTAGATATAAAAATGAATTAGTTCTGTAAAAATATTTTGAATAGTTTGTGTACTATTCAAAATATTTTTACTATAAGTTTTCAAATACATTTTTGTGATGCCCAGTTTATCATAAAGTAAATTATTTAAATATATATCGATTTTTATTATGTTGAATTAGAAGACAAATATATGCCGATTTTTTTAAATAAACTGAAAGAGGTTTTATAGAAAAAATAACATTTCGACTTAATTTTAATTATGTTTCAATATAAAATTTCTAAATCTGTATAATCTTAGTTAGTTAAAATGAAAAAATATGAAATTTTTATTAGTTCCAATTAGATTAATTTGAAAAATTATTTAATAAAAAATATTAAAAATTTGTTTCATTTTAATTTCATGCCAGCGATTGATAAATTATAGTAATTTCATCGTGTATTAATACCATGTTCTGTGCATAATTCATTTTATGGGAACAGTGCACAATATTGAGATGTTGTTAATACTGAACTACTGTTGTAAAATACTGTTAATATTAATTTGATCCAATTTGTAAATGCTGACATCCATAGTAGTTTGTGAAGAAAGCTTTTTGAATTTTTAAGACTGTGTCCCTTTAATTATATATATTTTTTATTTGACTGAAGGTTTTTGAAAGAATCTGTTTAATTTTTAATCTACATTTAATTTGAAACGGTTTAAAATAACATAATGAAGCTATTAAACTCTAATATGAAATATTTATGTTTTCACCAAATTTGTAATTTTTATAGAAATTTTGAAATAAATTTTACCTGAAAAATGTACCACAACCTCAGTTGAAAAATATAGTGAAAAAAAAATTAGAAAATTCTGTCTGATAATTTGGAAATGTAAATAATTAAATAGTTAATAAATAAAGAAATTTTATTTATAAAATATTTCACATCATGAATAATTTTGTTTAAGTTCTACTTTAAAAAAAAAAAAAAAAAAAAAAAACGGGGCCTGATGGGCGAGTGGCTAGCTCTCTGGCACTCAGTACCACATGTATCGGGTTCAAATCCTGGCGTTGCCATAGGTGTTTTGTAGTGGTTCAGAATCCACTTTAAACCGTAGGTCCTGGTCCTATTTGGATCGTAGGCGTTGCAGGGGCATTGTTACTCCTCGTCTGTGGCTTATCAGCAAGTTACACGCGCTCCTTGGTAGTGCGAGGATTACGTCAGTGCAGCTCTTATGGCATTAAAAGACTTTTAAATAGTTTTGAAAGGTTTCTAAAAGATTTTTTTTTTTTAAGATTTTTTGTTTTTTTTTTTATCCTTTTAAAAATATTTTAAAAGGTATTTGATTATTTTTCATTTCATATTTTAGGATATGTACGAATTCTTTTGGCAATCATTGCATGTTGGTATATGCAACATGATCATATAAAAGCAACATTTTGTTATTTATTAAGTGGATTTTTGGATGCTTTTGATGGTTATGCAGCAAGATTTTTAAATCAAGGTTTGTTATTGCTAGTTTATGTGATAGTATTAAAAACATTTTTTTTTAGTTTAAAAAATTTAATATTCACTAATATTATAATCTAGGTAACTTGAATACACAATAATAAAGTTTTAGATAATATTTTTAAAAATGCATGAAATGAAATATGCTATTTTTTTCTGTTTATTTTAAATAACTTTTTGATGGGAAGAAAAATATAATTAGCAATATTTTTAGAACTGTAGAATTAGTTAATTTTGTAAAACAAAAGAACATTTTTTTTTTTGTTCTTGTAGTTAGACAAAATTGTTTACTTTCATATTATAATTGATGTGTTAAATCATTTAACAATAGCAGTTATGGCAGATTTTCCATGCCATTGTTTTAAATGTTATGGTTATTGTATTCAACATATATTTAAGAGAAAATTATTTTAGTTCATATTTAGTTGTTTAAAAGTATATAAATACTGTTATTGTAGTATTAAAAGCATTACTAGGGATTGCAATACCAGGATACCGAATACCGGTATTTTGAGCCATTTGTACAATTTTTAATACTGGTGTTCACAAGTTAAAATACCGTTTTTCGGTATTTACTAGAAATTTAGATTTATTGTCTGTGAAAGAACTCTTATCTGTGAAATTCTTATTCTTATATGTGAATTCTTATTCAGAATTCTTATCTGAAAACTAGAAATTCTCATCTGTGAAAGCAAGGTTGTAGTTGTGAAGAAAGTGTGTAATATTGCGATATTTTTTAAATTGGTGAGTTTGTTATTCACATTGTATTTGCATATCATACTTTAGAGTTCAAACTATTTTTCAGATTTATTATATATATACTCATAAATAATATCCCATAATAATGAATAAGAACATAAAAAAATCAGTTGATAATACTTCGGTTTGGTTTCATTATTTATATGATGAAAAGAAATATGGTGGCCCAATGTAAAAAATGTTCAAGAGTTTTTAAACTGAATGGATGAAGTACAAGTGGACTCCATGCACCTTTAAAAACAAAACATGATACAAATTTGTTAGAGAGGAAATAATCTAATTGCAATGAAGATACAAACTTAAGCTTAGTTTCTAAGCCCAAGCTATCAGGGATTTTAGGTAATTTTGAAAAAAAAAAGATAATTTGGAGGAAGTTATAAGTAAAATGACAGCATTAGATGGTTTGCCATTACAAGTGTTTTTTGTGATAATTACATTCTCTAATAAAACTGGCAAATAAAACAAAAAAACACGTGTGTTTTTCTTTCTTTTCTAAAATTTCTACTACCGGTATTAAAACTGGTATCCTGGTATTAAGATCTAAAAAGTACCGAATACAGGTATTGAACTTTTGATCCGATATTGCAATCCCTAAGCATTACCTTCTCTCTGTATATACTGCCAAAGTATATGACCCCAAAATAAGATGAAATAGCATACTGATTTTATCATTCAGCAGAGTCTTATAATCATTTTACTTTTTAATAATGAGTTAAGTAAAATCTTTTTCTTTATAAAATCAATGCCATTCTTTAATCATTCATTCAATAAGCTAGTGAATCAAATGTTAAGCATTATATTTTTTCTGTGGATAAACTAGTAAATTAAAAATTTTTAGTTATGATCATCTTTATCATGAGGAATCATAATTTCTATGTTCCAACATGTTCATTAAGACAATGTTAAATTAGTGATATTATGTAACTTAAGATCTATATAAAAATGCTACTTAGAATGTAATTAAGACTACAAAAATATAAATTTTAATATTTGCATATCCAAGAAAATAAATTTGGCATGAGAATAATGAAATTATATTGTTTATCCTTATCATATTTTTTATTCATAAAGACTGATATAAGAGACATCTTAATGTGACTAAGCCATTATAATGTAAAATCAAATGTTTGAAGATTCTAAGCCTAAATATGTGAAGTTTCAATTTGTCTTTTGTTGTTTTGTGAAAATTCGCGAATTGTAAAATAAACAAGTTTTGTTTCCATTTTTATCAAAGATAAAGAAAGTAAAATTAATAATTTTCTTTAGAAATTATCTATACATCTGCTAATCTATAATTGGATAAATTGAAATAAAGCAACCTAAAAGTGAGCATAAATCTCAAGGTCAAGTCAAAACATAAAAAGTACCCAAAATTCATCAGTACAATATAATTTATTTATTGCTAGTCAAAGTGTTTAAAATATATATTTATATGCCTTTATGTTTAGGGCATGCTGCAGATTCCTTTGGTGTTTGTAAATACTGAAAAAAAGATAATTCTGTTTAAATCAGTGAATGTAGAATTAGAAAGTAATAAATGGATGTTTTTCAAGAAAATAAAAAGAGGGAAAAAAACAATAAATTTATAACAAACCATTTTTATTTATTGCAGAATTTGTTAAAAAATATTTGTGTAAATTAATATTTCTCAAATATATTTTATGAAAACATTTATTATAATTTAAAAATAAAAGTAATAACTTAAGAATTATCATAAAATATTTCGATTGAAAAAGATAATTAAAAGAATAATTAATTCAGAATAATGATTGTTACATCTGAAATAAAATGCATTAAAAAAAAAGAAAGTTAAGCTTTTTTTTTTATCGTAATAATTAACACACAAGTGTTAGGATAAGAAAACAGATATCTATTTCCTTATAAAAATGCAGAATCATCAAAATAAACTGTGCTGCTGAATCATAATAAACATATTTCTGATTTGTAGTTAATATAACTAAAAAAAAAAATTGTATCTATCTCATTAAATAGGAATACATTTTTAAGATAAATGTTTAATAGTTGTTAGCTTATATAAAAAATCATAAAAATTTAAAAACACTTTTAAACGTATTAAAATCATAAAATTTGTGTGGAATCTTAGAATTGTATCCAGATTTTTTTTATCTTTAAGAAATTAACTGTTTTAAAATGTATTTTGTACTCAAAATCTCAAACATTAATTTAAAAGATTTAAGCTCATCCCTGGAATTTGGATTAAAAATAGAGTATAATTTTTTTTATAAAATAAAAGTAGTTATCTTTAAATTACAAAACTCGTTAGAAATGTTCACATACAAATGTTACATTCCCAATCAATCAAACTTCATTGATATTCTTCCTCAAAAATAATATTCTTTAATACGATTCTTAAGTATTATAATTTAAAAATAAAAAAAAATCATGTATGCATTAATTTGATTGAATAAATATTAAATTTTATTTATCATTTAGTGTTGTTGTTGAATTCAATGAAGGAATACCTTTTTTTTCTTTTTCATTTTGGATTTTTCATATTTAGTCTCTTTTGGAAATATATTCTAAATCTTTCTTGAATTTGTGCTATAGTACAAGTTCAAGAAACATCAGAAGAAAGAATAATTAGTTTTTTTTCAACCAAGCATTGGATTAATATTCTTGAAATTGTATTATAGTACATGTTCAAGAATGTTAATGCAGTGTTTAATTAAAAAAATTTTCTCTGTACATCAAATATTATTTCCAGTAGTAATTTTTATATTTTCTTTTTATCTAAGGATTTTTTATATTTTAAAGATGAATCTTATTGGTACTCTTATGTAATGCTTTATAATATTTTTTTCTTTTGTTATGATTATTATTATTTCTTTTTATCTATGTATTTTAATATGGGCTTTTCACTGCTGTTATATAATATTTTTTTTTTTCACATATTATATTTCTTATTTGTATACTTTTATTGATAAAAATAAATTATGTTTTTAATATTTAGGAACAAAATTTGGTGCCATGTTGGATCAACTGACTGATAGATGTGTGACAGTATTCCTGTTGATTTGTCTGGCAAATTTTTACCCAAAATGGATGATATTCTTCCAACTTAGTATGGCTATAGACATTTCCAGCCATTGGATTCATCAATTAGCGTATGTGTTTAATTTCTATTAAGTATTTATTTTATATATCAGCATTTTTTACTTTTAAGTTTTCATCTTAATATGTTAAATTAAAAAATGAATGGCTAAGCATTTTTTATTGCAATGATTCTAAAATATATAATGTTGGTATAGTTTTAAAAACTTAAAAGTGTTATCATGAATTGTAAATTTTTCTTTCTTTTTTATCAATTTATAAAAATAGGGACAAGTTTCATGAAATAAAAAAAAAGTATTAAACATCAATAAAGAAATAAGCTGTATATTGCCAAAAAAGAAAAATTAATACGAATAATAATCCTGGTGAATTTCATATGGGGTGGATACTTGATGGTATGTTTCAGAAAGAAATGATCAATCTTCATTATACTATCGCCATCATATTTCAAATGCAAAAAAGCAAGTCTGCTTATTATATTACATATATAAAAAAATCTGTTTAAAATGTCATCTTTATTAGTAAATCAGGGAGAGATAGTATAACCATGGCTGAAGTTAAAATTTGATGAGATATGAGTGCATGAAAAAAAAAAAAAAAAAAATCATATCATAATACTTATTATTAATGCTTTTTATAAAAACTGCTCTCAGTAGCTTTTGATTACATATTGGTTAGGTATGTGTAAATATATGTTCGATGAAAGTCGGCTTTTTAAAATAAATTAAAAGGAAATGTTTTATGTATTTTGGAAAGCTTTCAACTGCCTAGTATTTTATTAATTATATTAAATTTATCTTTTTAAGCCAGATACAACTGATATATTATATTTTCATTTTTCCTTTAGAGCACTGATGCAAGGGAAAACTAGTCATAAATTCATCGATGCTTCTGCAAATCCTATTATCAGAATATACTATACATCCAGGGTATGTATTTTCAAGGTTTTGCTTTCAATTGGGAATATATTTATAAAAAGAACTGCAAGCAGTTTATTTTTGTACTTTTAAAAATATTTTGTAAAAATGCTTTTTAAAAAAAAATTAAAAATTATAAAATCTTTTTTGAAGCAATAATATACTTAATAACATTATAATTTATGTACCTTTATTGTTCCAGCCTGTATTATTCGTCATGTGTGCTGGGAATGAGTTATTTTATAGTATGCTTTACCTAGTATATTTCACTCCTGGACCATCAATAAGTAAGCTTTTTTTATTTTTAAATTAAAAAATCTTCAAATTAATATCATCTTAAATATTTAAATATGGTTGTAGTTAATAATAACTATATTTACACTAAATTTGTATTTAATTTTTTTTTTTTTTTTTTTTTTTTTTAACATGAGTTTTCCAATCATTCTGTTAAGTAATCTTTTTGTAATACGTTTTAATAGAAATCCAGACAGATATAAAAAATAAATAAATAAAAAAAAGAATATTACAATTAATATATTACGAAATATTTCTTGAAAAAATTTTAAATTAGGTCCAAAAAGTTTAAATAATTTGTTTAAAAAATATATTATTCAATTGGAACTTCAAAATAGTATTTAAAAATTAACAAATAGTATGTTAAATTTTCGTTTCATTGTACCAGGGTCGTACTTTTACTTATGATTTTCTAAAATTTAATTACTTTTTATTATAAATATTATATAATATATTATAATGCATAAAATATTTTTAAAAACTCAATAAATTTAATAATTTTGATAATAAAAGTGTATTCATTTAATTTTTTTCTTTTAATTTTAATTCCATTTAGTATTTGGAATTGGACTTTTCCACATTATTCTTTATATTTCCACACCTATTGCCATTCTCAAGACAATGATTAGCATCTTGCAACTGTTTGTTGCCTGCATAAATATTGGCATTATTGATGTCAATGAAAGAGCCATAGAAGCAAGCAAGAAAAAGTAGACATGATCTTGTTATTGCAATTTATTTGAATTGTAATACTTTAGGTGCAGAATTTTTGTTTTCTACAGGATAATTTAAATATTTTTTAGGATTTTTATTCAGTTTATATATTAAAATTATGTACTAGTAATTTAATGTTAACCTAATAATTATTGTCAAGGTATTTAATTTTACTTTTTATAGAAAATTTCGTGTTAATATTGATGTTTATAAGTTTTAGCTTTGATCTCGAAGTCCATGAGATGTACTTAAAACCACCAAATATTTCGAATGTATTCATTAAGATGAAGTGTTTAATGTGAATCATCAGATTTTATTTTGAAGGGGAACAAAAACAATTTTAAAAACTTAATATACAGTTTTTTTATAAATATATATTTAAAAATTCATCTAAAGTTAAAGGTTTTTCTTAATCATATTGTCATTACTTAACCAGACTTATACATGGATTTATGTGTTACAAAGTATTTAAATAGATTTCTCAATGAAAGTATGTATATGAATTGAATTGTACATGAATGAAACTTTCATTTCTCAGTGAAAGTTTTACAAAATTATTATAAAATATTTTTAAACTTTTATTTCTCCTTCATTATTAGAAAATAACTGAAAAAAAAATGTTAATTACAAAAATTATCAAATGTTTTTTAATAAATAATTTTGAAATGCATCCTGAAAAAATAATTAAAAACATTTAAAAGCAAAAGATAAACAATCATTTGTTAATCTGAAAAAATGTAATTAATGTTCTTATATAAATTTGTAATTTTAAAAAATGTAGCAGTGTTCCTTAGAAAAAAAAAATGTATGAACTAATAGCCCAATTTTTAAATAAGATTCGTAAATTTGCCAACTTATATGACATAAGAATTTTTTTTTTTTTTCTTGTTACAAATCAAATATTACTGTACAATTTTACAATAAAAAAATTATGTAACAAGTATGAGTTTTTATGTGGATTGTCATGAGAGGTAGAATGCCATAAATTTGAACGTCTAATTTCATTAGCATTTTCAATTGCTTGCTTTTTTGGATTATTTAATTTTTTTCTCCTCTCTCATGAAAAATGCTTCTTTGCTGTTCACAAAACATTGCCAAATATTTGGATGCATAAATAAATAAAATTACTTTTATTTCTATAATGGTTCATTTTGTAGAATGCATTAAAAATGCTTGTGAAAGATACAATTTTAAAAATATCTTAAGGTCGATTTCCAATAGATTTTAAAATTGCGTGTTATATAATTTCAGGCTGGTCAGAAGCATGATTTCTTATTAACTTATTGGCTTTTGTTACAACCTGACATTTTGATAAAAACTCACTTTTATTGTCTAAGTGTTGGCAGGTATTATGAAAAAAAAATTGTGTTGGTGTGCAATATTAATTTAAATTTAAGTTTTCCATTGACAGCATTCTATATATTCATTTATGTTATATTTACTATAAATTATCAATTTCTTAAAACAAAAATTGTTCATTATTTGTGTCCAATGCATTTATTTATATGTTCAAAGCACTTATGCCAAAGCTTGATAGGGCACTGTAGTTAGTTTTTAAGCTATTAATGCCCATGCACATGTGATTTTGTTTTAATTATTTTGTCATGTTTGTTTAATTGTCAGCAACATCAGTGTTTTTACATTCCAGTGATTTAAAAGAAAATCTATATTTTATTTGTTGAATTTTTTAAAATTTATTTTATATTCATATTCTAAAAATTTTTCTAGATGTATTAGGCAATTGTTTACAAATATGATTTAATAGAAAAATAGATGCTACTAATTAAAAGTTCTAAAGTGTAAAATTAATATAAAAAGAATAATTATTTTTTGTTTGCATCTGAAAATTATTTATTTGTTAAATTTTTTTGTAAATAAATTTATTTTTAAAAATTGTCTTATAATATATTAAATTTTTTTTATCTCAAAATATTGATTATGTATAGATTAATTCATTATGCCTTTTATCAAATAAATAATTATTTAATGCTTTTTTTTTAATTATTATTCTTTTAAAACTGATATTGATATAAATTCAAATAAATGCTATAGTTTTTTTTTTTTTTCCATAAAAGGAATAAATCAAGTTATGTATCTTATTTATATATAATAGGTAAACCAGCTGGTCTGGTTTGAAATTTAAAATTGAAAAATAATTTTGTTTTTGCTACTTATTTTTTATTCATCAATTTACTGAAGTACATATAATATGTTTGTTGAAATTCAGATTTGTGTAGACTATATGTTATAAAGAAAATAAAAATTTCGTGTATTTGTATTACTTTTTAAAAATTTATTCAAATGGAATTACAGTTAAGTGGCGTGTGTGTATATATATACCTCAAAATTTGGTAATGTGGTAATGTGAGAGTATTTTATATTATTAACCATATAATTGTTAAAAATGTAAGTTTTATTTGTATATTAGCCTAATTAAAGAAGACTTGCTATTTGTAAAGAATAAAAAAAAATTAGCTCTTTCCCCAGTTTGCAGCCCATATATTTTTTTTCAGAATATTAAAATTCTGATTAAACTGGATTGTATTAAGCTTTTAAGGGAATTGCCTTTTAAAAGAACACATGATTTAAGGCAAAACATATTAATAACATAGCATATAAAATATATAGTTTTCTGGTTACTTCTCTGAAAGAAATAGCCAGAAAATATCGTAAATCTAACACTTTTTGCTGCTCTTTAAATTTAATTTGGGCCTCAAGGTATATTAATTTTGCCAACCTTGATCGGTGTGCAATAAACATAAAGAATAATGAGACAAAAGCATCTTTAACAATTTTTAGTGTCTGATATTAGTAGTGTGGCTCTTGTGAAATGTTTTTTGTGGTCTCATCTTTTCATTTCAGTTAACTCATTTTTTTACAATAATAGAAAAATGGAGGAATAATAATTGCTACCTATTCTATAAATTGTCTGATATTCTCAATTAATAGTTTAATTCTTATGAATTTGCAAATTTATACAGAAGTTAATAATACAGAAAATAAAAATGCACATTGAGTTATGTTATAAAAGATAAGTTGTTTACCCAGCATTGCCAGTATATTTATTTTCCCTATATTTTATCTGCTTTTGCCACTTGCTTTATGTTTTCTTGAGGCATCATTAGAAAAAAAAGTAGGGAACATTTATTAACCAAAAAAGAAACTATTACATTCACTGAGTTGTAAAAAATTACAATTTCTTTATTTAAAAGTCCCTTACTGATCCCGCATAGCTACAATCTCACATCTTTAGTCATTTATTAAGAAAGGGGAATATTCGGAGTTAGCTAGTTTCATAGGAAAAAAAACCTAATTCGCTGTGCTGATTTTTCAACCATTTCAAATTGGAAAGAAACTACAGAAAATCAAGCATTTTAAATTTTTTTTTTTTTCGCAGAATTAAAGCATTCATGAATATGTCCATCTTAAATTTATAATTCCCTTAATATTTCATAATAAATTAAATTTTTCTGATAAAAAAAATAATAAGCAATTTTTGAGTTTTGGTTATTATTAAGAAAAAATAGGGGTGAAAAATCAAAGGAATTGAGATTAAATTTCAATCGCTGTTGCAAAAACATTGGCAACGATTAAAAATTATGATTTGTTAAATTTTTGTGATAAATAACTATTTACAAATAAAAAAATTTGAAAGTAAAATATAAGGTAAGTCTATATAATAGGATATTTGAAAAGAAAAACAACAAAAAATATTAAAGAATACAATCATATAAACTTCAGAAATAATTTTTGAAAAAATTAATTTTAATTTAAAGAAAATTTCCAAATCCCGCCACCAGATGGAACCAGACAAACATGTGAAGCAGCAAACGTTTCCTTATAAAAGAATTAATTTTTTTTCGTATTCTTTTGGCAAAATTCATAGTTCAAGAATAATAATTACAGAGACACAAGTAATTAGTATGTTAAATGTTATAGTTTTGAAGTTGCATTGGAATACTGTACATACAACCATTCTCTCACTCTGTATAATTACAACAGAGTGACTTCAAAATTCCTATTTATGTAAGAAGAGAAGACAAAAAAGTGGGCCTTTCTTGGAAAAATGGCAGCATTCGATGGTTTATTGATGTATAATCGACTTTCTGACAATTGTATGTATTTTTGCAATTATAAATAATGTTGAGAGAATATTCAGCATTATACGAAAAACAAAAGCTTAGGGTCTCGGGGGATTAAAATCCTGGAAAATATTTTAACTAGAAGACATTGCTTTTGAGCAAAATTTGAAATAGGTGTTTACTTTTATGTATGTAAATATCAATTTGGCAATTTAAGAATGCTTAAAACAGCCAAATAATGAGCAGTTACACAAGAAAAGTACATTTGTAAGATATTTATATAATATTTTAATTTTAAATACCGTGATGTACACGTACTCGGAGGTGTTTCATGAATTTTCGTTTAATAACACTACCTCCATCTTTACTATTTGTTTCGCTCTGATATTCATTGGACGTTTTACATTCTCCAACTATTATTTTGGCTTTTATTGATATTATCACTATACAAATCACCATGTTATTTTCAACTAGTTATTCTATTCTATGAGTGTAGAATCATCAAAAAATTTTAATTTACTTTTAGTGTTCTTGTTTTGTGTTTAATTCAGAACCATTGCTCTATTTATTGTCACTTTTGGCTCAATGGCAACGTGCGCCGCTGATGAGCATTAGAGCTGTGGTTCAATCCGCTGGTGGCTTTGTTGTAGACAGTTTTGAAAAACGAGGAGGATCAATGGCTTTTGTGATGTTCAGCATCTTGCCTCGTTAGCCGGACTACCTGATGAACGTTTTCTGGGTTTTCTCCCATTCGATAACGCAAATGCAGCGTAGTTTTCCCTAAGAGTCCTCACGGAAGGCACTACCCTACGAACTTCTAGACTTCTACTTACGGGTGCTCCATCACAAGAGAAGCTGCCCTTTGAGTTTTTTCATAGGATGTCCATCTCGCACTGCAGGACACTGAGAGTTAGACATACATTTTTTACTTTTGATCAATTATTTTTTTATTAATATCACTCCAATTCGTTTCTTAAATTTTGGCTTATAAATTTCATTTATTCTAACGTTCTCTTTTCACGAGGTGCTCTCCACATTCTGCGGGGAATTTGTCTAATTGCAAGGGACCTAACGTCAGCAATTGCTCGTCAACAAAAAGCACGTTAGAAATTCGTTTCGGCAATAACTCATGTCATACGCGATTTTCGTCGTATCCTTCTATTGCTTAATTCAGGCTATCATTGTATGCTAGCGTAAGGTGAAAAGTTCTTGGCCTGACACAGAGATGGCGCTCAATCAGCAAAAATTTATGTTTTCTGCCTGGGTTATTAGTTCTTATGACAAGTTTCAACTTGCTCTCTCAATTAGTTTGTTTACACGAATTTTTGCAGTAGGCGTCTTGGGTGTTTTTCATTAAAATGGATAAATTTGAATATCGTGTGGTTATAAAATTCTTCGTTTTGGATGGATTAAGGAAATTCATCCACAGTTGACAAAAGTTTACAGGGACTCTGCTCCTTTCATGTCAACAGTTAAAAAGTGGGCAACTGCATTTAAACGTGGTCGCACATCCCTCGAAGATGACCCGCGTGAAGGACGGCCAAAAATCACAACCACACTGGAAACCATCGAAAAAGTGCATGATATCGTGTTGGATGATAGGCGAGTGAAGGTGAGTGAGATAGCTGAGGCTGTGAGGATATCGGAAGAAAGGGTGCGAAACGAAGAATTAGGAATGCGAAAAAGCTCTACGTAAAGTTGGGTGCTGCATTTGCTGAATGCCAGTCAAAAAGCAAATGCTCAAACGATTTTCACAGCAATCTTTGGACCAATTCAATAGGATCCGACCGATTTTGTGTGGCGATTTGTCACCATGGATGAGACATGGGTCCACCACTACACGCCAGAAACAAAGTAGTCAAACAGTGGGTGGAAGCCAGTAGTTCAGCGCCAAAGAAAACGAAGTCGATCACATTTGCCGAAAAGGTCATGGACAGCGTGTTTTGAGATGCGGAAGGGACCCTGTTAATTGATTACTTTGCAAAAAGGCAAAAAATTATAGGTGAATATTATTCCAATCTTCTTGATCAGTTGGATGCCAAAATTCGCGAGAAGAGGCCTGGATTGAAGAAAAAAAAAGTCATCTTTCACGGGGACAATGCACCTGTGCACAAGATCGCGTTGGCGATGGAAAAACTGCGGGATTTGGGCTACTGTTTGCTCGCCCCCCCCCCCCATTCTATTCTCCTGATTTGGCACCCTCAGACTTTCATTTGTTCCCAAACATGAAGAAATTTTTTTCTGGGGAGCGCTTCGCATCCAATGAAGAAGTTGAGAGGGCCGTAGATGAATATTTTCACAACCTTCCAGATTCTCACTTCCGGGAAGCAATGCTGGAGAATCGTTGGATCAAGTGTGTTGAAGTCAAGGGAGAGTATGCAGAAAAATAGAATAATTTTTTAACTGAATGTCGCAATCTTTCATTGTCAGGCCAAGAACTTTTCACCATAAACTCGTAGCTATTAACTGTGTAATTTAAGTTTGCATCCGTGAAAATGTTATATGGTTTTCGAAATTATTAACAAGTATGCACTTTATTTTATAACCGAATTATATTCCAGTAAATGTGACCATCAAGGCTGTTTTTCTGTAAAGAGTGTCATGGAAGTAGAAAAAAAAAAAATAGTGTTTGGTTATTTTTATACTATTACAGAAATGTGGATGTGAAATTTTCATTCACAGTTTCGCTGCGGTCTTACCATAGATCCCCCTATACATTATTTTTAATATGCTTCTAAGAAAGGTTTACCTAGATGAATTCAAACATATTTTTTTTACTGGATTTTTGACATTAAAAACTTTTAAGGGGGAAAGGAAGGGGAAAAAAACCCTTCAAATTAAAGAATAAATAATAATAAATATATATTTATTTTGTACATTCAAAAGTGCATATATTTCTATATTAATAATAATAAAAAAAATCCACACAACAACAGATATGTAAAATTTTAGTAAACAGACTTGTACTCGTAAAAATTTCATTTTAATTATTCTACAAGGTAATTTTCTGCTTGTACTGGTTGATTGAAAGTTTTTAGCGAGCTGTATTTAATGAACTGCAATATTATGTAAGATGAACCTATTTTTTTTTTTTTTTATATAAGTTTTGTTCTTATGGCGTAATATCATTTGCCAAAAATATTAGGATGTAGTATTTTTTTTTATTGCCGCTGTTGTTACAGATTTTGATTGTTCACTGCTGTGTCTCTTTCGAAACAGTTTACCATAAGCATTCTTTCTAACCTTTTAGTATCTCTATTATATCTGCAGAATGCATGTTATTTTATAACACAACTTTATGAAACAGAATGTTATTGCATGCATTCTATCACAGTTTTAGATACCTGATGACTTTGAATGCAGTTTCAAGTACAAAAGACTTCCTTTTCAGAACTATTCAATAGACTGCGATAGAGCGAGACGCATTATGCTAGATTTCCCGCCTTTTTTTTTTTATCACCTTTGACCGCGAAACCGGAAGGATGCTGGCTGGCGAAGTGAGTCATTACCTTGATCACTATCAGCTTCGATTTCAACCTTAATTGAAAGGCGGGTGGAGTAATTAATTGGCGAGAAGTAGAATAATGTGTACATATTCAAATAAAACCCCGCAACCACCATATAATTTTTTTTTCATTACACATGCCATTAAGGTTGTTGAAACGTGCGTATGAATTTCGACGAATAACTTTATTTTGAATTAATAATTCTTAAAGCTATTAATAAAAATGCTCGTTTCACCAAAATATGCATTTGTTTAAGAATGATAATCAAAATTAGGTACACACCTAAACGTTTTTTTACGCGACACGTATGTTTCAAAAGTTCAGTGTAGAAAGATTTTCTTAATTTATAGGAAAAATATAACTTAGTACTAAACTTGATGCATAACAGAAAAATTACCATTAAATTCATATGTTTTTATCTATATATTTCATGGATAGCCCCCGCACCTAATTATATACATATATCATCAATGGCGCAACAGCCCCATGGTTAGGAAAGGCTGTCTGCCTGTTGGCAGATTTCGAGATGAGATATTTTCTTTTTACGGGTAGGGTTGTCAGCACTACGCTCAACAGCCATATTAGATCGGGACCTACAGTTTGAAGGGGATTCCTAAACACTACAAACATCCATGGCAGCGCCGAGACTCGAACCCGAAACCTGGGGCATCGAGCGCCAGATCACTAGTCACTCAGCTATCAGCCCTCATATATATATATATAAAAATTATTAAAATTTATTATATACATATATATATTTATGATGAATTTTAATAATTTAAAAATACATATTTCATTTGTTTACAAAAAATTTGATAAAAAAAATCGTTTCTGGCAACAAGTACAAAAACTTTCGTTCTCGAGAGTTTATCATTAGGATTTAGTACTCCTGGTATTATCATGAAATAAAAATCTTAGTAATTAATTTTGATTTTGATTTCATTAATGTGTTGTGTTGCAACAACTATTGAAAATAAATGCTGCTTTTTTATGAGCAGCCAGTTATGAAAATTCGAAGAATTTTCACTTTACCTGCAACTAGAAATTTCGCTGTGATTTTTTTTATACTATTAATTCTATTTAATTTCAAAAACTATTCAACTTCATCAAAGGTTTGAATAAAAAAATTCTTAAATAGAAATTTCAAATTTTATTTTTGTATAATGAAATTCATTGTGCAATGTTGAATTCTCTTGTGTAAGATCTCTTCTCTCTCATTTCGTATGCATGTTTGCTTGCTAATTTGCACGAATTTGTTGAAAATCATATTTAATATGAAATTTATCATTGATTTAAATGGCTCGTTTTAAATTTAGATAAAACATTATTTACACAAATAAGTTTAGTGTTAAAACTCGAGTGAATAAAAATGAATATATACGTCAAATTGCACTTTTTTCTTTTGAGAAATTAATTATATAAATAAAATATTATATATAATTAATTTCTAAAAAAGTACGATTTTGACAGACAAAACAAATAATTGTTTGTTTTTCCTTTTATACAAATTCACAGTTTTCAACCTGGGAGTTTTTCAATTTGACAAATTTTTCTTAGACTATAGCTATTTTACAACTTAAAAGGTTCCCCTATTTCCACTCCTTAATTCCCTCTTTATTAATTAAATAAATGTCTTGTTTTTATTGCCACCAAATGGCGCTAGTTAAATAGCTATAAACAAGTAATATAAAAAAAATTTTAAAGTCAATTCCTACTTTTTTCACTATATTGCAAAAAGCCCTTTATAAATAATTTTAATTGATTTTTGTAAGTTTATCTGGCGTCATGTATTGGTAGATATATGCAACTTAAATCTAAAAAACTAAAATTAATTAATTAAATTAAATTAATGAACTAATATTTGAAAAAAATGTATTAACATTCCATGTCATCCACTGCAAGTTAAAAAAATATATTTGAACTTGAGTGGATGAATAAAAAGTATTTTATTAACGATTGAAAATGTGAACAAGATATATATTGGGAGAATGTGAGCTAATAGAAGGAATTGAATAAGGCGTTAAATTTACAGTATTGTTTTTAGTCAATTTTCCGAATTAACAAAAAATTAATGGTAAAAAAAAAGGTTAAAAGTTTTAAAAAAAAATATAGTTTTATTTAAGGCGAGTTATGTAAAATCTCCAACCTTTTAAAGTGCTCAGATATTTTCTTAATAAAATTTATCAAAATTAAAAACGTTTTATCTTTTGGGTTAAAATCGGGTCATAACTATTTGCTGCCGCCAATGTGGAAGTAGTAGATAAAGGTAGAGCTGTGGGCTACTTTGAACGGCAAGCTAAGCTGCTGTCCAGCAAATGGCTTCAATGCCAGTATATTCTCAAAAATTCATTCTTTCCATGCGAATATGGCTAGTTAGAAGTGGCAAAAATAAGAACATAAAAAGTAGAAATGGCTGCTAGTAGACTACTACTTAGGTAGTAGTAAGGACAGAAGATTGCGAGATAGACGGACCACCTTTTATCTTCTCTATATAAAATTTATTTCTAGATCTATCGGGAACAAATTTAGCAAGAATAAAGATTAGGACAGATTAGATATCCAAGTTTAAAACTTTGGCCTTTTTTTTTTTCTTATACAACTTGGTCTGGTGGCTAACAGATAGCTTGGTCGGGTAGCTAGTCAGGTAACTAACATGTAGGCCAAGTCCAGGAACGTGGTGTGAACCCGCGTGGTCTAATGGAATGAGAGAGGGAGGCAGCTTCTGTTGGGACGAAGCACCCGTAGGTAGAAGTCTGACTTTGCTCTGTGTCTGTGAAGAAGGAAGGCAGTGCCTTCCGGGGGGGACTTTTACGGGGAACTATCGCATTTGTGTATCGTATAGGAGAAAACCGGAAAACTCCCCACCAGGTAGTCTGACTAACGAGGCAAGATAACGTCATAAACACAATCGAGATTCCTCGTTTTTGAAACAGTGTCTAAAACAAAGCTGTCAGCGGATTGAATCTGAACCCTAATACTCACCTACGGCCCACGTTGCCACTGAGCCACCACTTAAATCTCGACATTTAAATGGTTCTTTTTGAAAATTTTATTTAAAACTTTCTAACTATTTCGGTTTTTTTTTATCACAATAAGGATAATTTCTTTTCAAATGAACCCAGAAAATACCAATAATTCAGGTAGTGTATTATAATTTGAAAGTTGAACTTTAGCGAAAGAAACGTTATATTTTTCACATTAATATTATATTATCAGTGATAATTAAAATTCACTGTTAGTTAAGGTATGGTATCAAAGCATAAAGATCAAATATAGTATTCTGAATTAATAAGAAAAAAATTAGAAAGAATCGTATCAAGATTTACATTCCTTGTGTAGCTTTGCCAACTTGGTTAAGAATAAAGAATCTATTTAAATATTTGCATTCCATCTTGCATAGTGAGTATCATTAAAAAAAAAAAAAAATTGATGAAAGGCAAAGGAATTTTCTTTAAATAAAGCAAAAATTAAAAGTGCTATTTGCGTGAGAACAATGACAAAAAAAATTAAAAATATGCGTGCATTGATTATCAAATAATGCTTGGTTATATAAAACACTCTTTTGTTCGTACTGACTTGATTATAAACTATTTCAAGTTACCAAATATCTGATATATTTCAGAATAAACTACGCAAATTCAAAGGATTGAAAAAAATGTGATAGTTTCTCGTTATATAACACATTCAAGTATTTCTGTCACTTTTTTTTTTTTTTTTTTGGGAAAAAAAAATCACACAGGTTTTTAAGATTTTTGTTTTTAACGGTGACTTCAAAAAAATTAATATACAACATCTAAGAGGAATTCTTTATTTGTAATTTTGGTGATTAGTAATTTTTTTCTAATGCAGCTGACGATACAGAGACATTTTCTTTATGCTATAAGCAAGGTCTGCACCGCTGATCCTCATTTAGCACTACCCAGGGGGCACGTGTAGCTTGAAGATTTGTTACGAACGCGAGTAACAATAGCCCCACAACGTTCTATGATCAAATTAGACCGGGATCTACGGTTTAAAGTGGATTTCGAACTACTATAAACATCTATGGCATCACCGGCACTCGAACTCGAAACCTGTGGTATCGAGTGGCAGGACGCTGGCCACTCGCCCATCAGACCCCTATTCTGTCATAAGTAAGGGGTGCACTGGTGTTACATTTAGCACTACCCAGGAAGCACGTGTAGCTTGAAAATATGCTACAGACGCGAGTAACACTACCCCTACAATGCTCTACGATCAAATTTGACCCGGACCTACGGTTTAAAGTGGATTCGGAACCATTACAAACATTCATGGCACTGCTGGGACTCGAGCCAGAAACCTGTGGTATCGAGTAGTAGGCCGCTAGCCACTCGGTCATCAAGCCCCCTATAATGCCATAAGCAAGGGCTGCACCGCTGTTTCTCATTTAGTTCTACCCAGGGAGGCATGTGTAGCTTGAAGATATTCACCGACGCGAGTAACACTACACCCACAACGTTTTACGATCATATTAGACAGGTTAATTCCAATTTTAAAATTTTAAAATTTTATCCCCTTTTACAAAATACCATTTTTACCTTATTTCAAGATATAATGATGGGGTATTGTGTAAAGGAGGGGGGAAAAAAAAGATAAGATTTAGTAATATTTTATGAGTTGCACTTACCTATCAATCTCTATCTATTCCAATGTATAGCAATGGACCAGAAGTCTTCTTAAACACAAAAATCCTGTTTTGGGTGACAATTACTTTCAAAACTTCAACACAATACATAAATTGACACAACACATTTGATTAAAGATCTTTGTTCAATTGATACAACTAAATCGATTAACAAACAATTCTCTTGATTGCAGTGTGGACTTCAGTAAGGTGTGATTAGTTGAGTAGTGTTTAAAGTACTAAAGTTGTGGTAACACCAAATTGCAAAGTGTCAAAGGAAGGTAGAAATAATGGGGGTAACACTCAAGTTCAAAAACGAAACGTTTCCTTTAAAAAAAAAAAAAAAAAAAAAAAAAAATATTGTATTTCCTCGTGAGCTAGCAATCTACTATTCATCGTTTAGAATGACAATGAATATAGCAGGGTTTCATAACCTTTAGTTGCTCTATGGTTGCCTTTCTCAGAATATTATTTTTAAAAGCGCGAAATATAATTATGAAGTTAGTTATTTAAAAGAAATACATTTAAATGATGGGTATTTGACAGGAAATATTTATAAGTAGAGGAATTTCACGTTTTGATAGTTTAATGATGAATAATGATGATTACTAGATATCATGTGAGTTGTATTTCTCACAATTATCTATACACAACAAGACTACGATTTATTTTCAATTAGCAACCACTGCATTTTCAATTATTGAGAAGGATGAGAGGTTTTTAAATATACTGTAATGGATTCCTGCTATGAAACTGCTATTTATTTTCACATGTGATTACTAATATACATTTAATAATATTGTAATCTTTTATGAGATGGATATACACGGTGAATCCAAAAGTCAAGACAATTATTATTTTTTTTTTTTTTTGTTCCAATGCAGCTGGCAAACACTTAGACAGCTTGGTTTTGGATGCCTTAAGGCAAGCGCTGCACAGATGTTACTCACTTTGCATTACCCAGGGGGCGCGTGTAACTTGAAGATACTTAAGCGGAGTAACAATGCCCCCGCAACGCTCTACGATCCCTATTAGGACCGGGACCTACGGTTTAAAGTGGATTTTGAACCCCTACAAACATCCATGGCACCGCCCGACTCGAACCCGAAACCTGTGTGTCAAGACAAATTATAAATATTAATAATTTGGCAGCATAGAAAGATGTCGTTTGGACAGAAAGAATGGGAATGAAACGGGAACATTTTGGGGTTAGGGGGAAGAAACATTGCTAGAATGCTTAAATTATTTACCACCAGATGGCGGGATGAACCAGGTCACGTGGTGAGCATCTTTACTTCAAACTAGCAAGCTTTATGTACGCTCTACTTTATAGCTACTCTATGGATATGAATATATTCGGGATAATCCGTTAAGGCACTAAATGAGTATTCGATTTCTATTAATGGATTGTGGTGAAGCACAATAGATTCAATGGAGATTTTCATAAAATATATATTGTTGTGAATATTGTCATAAGGGCCTGAGTGGCCGAGTGTCTAGCGCTCTGGCCCTCGGTATCGCAGGTTTCGGGTTCGAGTCCCGGCGGTGCCATGGATGTTCGTAGTGGTTCGGAATCCACTTTAAACCATAGGTCCCGATCTCCTATGACTGTAAGAGCGTCACGGAGCAGAAGTCAGACTTCTACTTACGGGTGCTCCATCAGAACAGAAGCTGCATCCCTCCTTCCATGATGGATACGACAACAACAATATTGTCATAAATTGTCTAGTAAGAGTTTTCAGATATTCTCCTGTCTGCTATAAAAGGGCCACACGAATAAAGAACGACATAACAACAGCTCCTCTTTATTCCAAATTAACATCTTGTTCTTGATGCATAAAAATAATAATAAAATTCATTTTCTGATGATAAAGAGCTAATATATGCAACTGCGTACTAATAATAATCTGTGAAATAAAATATAAGCTTCTTCACCTTTATTACATATGCTACAGAAAAAAAGGAAACGGGTTCGTTGGTTGCGATTCCACGTGAGTTCAAAAGAGTGATTCCGTTCCATTTATATGCACTTGATGAACTCCCTGTATAAATTTTCATTTTTGCGTTTGATGGGTTTGTGTTTTTATACTTTAATGTATAACGTTGATGAATGGCTGCCTATAGCGGTCAAGGCAATTCATTGTTGCTCTTCAGGCAAAAGTTATCTGTTTTGTTTCATTGTTTCGTAAATAATGCTGGTCAAAAGAGGTTAAATAAGGACCGTTTGACACAATGATTTTCATTCCACGCGCGTCCAGTCAAGCTGACGGAATATTTTAAAATCTTGTAGCATTTGCTTAGAATCACCTAATTTTCTGCAGAAAATAGTAAAAAAAAAAAGCACTTAAGATCTTTATTTGCTTGTTTTTAGTAAAAAAATAGAGATTTATGTCAAAATTTGTTTCTTTTACTTTTGACGAATATATGAGTATGGAAATTATGACAAAAGATTTCAACTGTGCATGGAACTAAAATAGAAATAGATTTATTTCTTTGCAATGTCTTTTCACATTTTTCTGTTATCTCAGATGCCAAACCGTGGATCGTATATTTAATATAAAGTGTAGGATTATCTCGGAATAATATTTCAAGGTTGCAAATATTTCCCTGGTGAGTTAAATGAATTACCAAGAAAAAAAAATCTGTCTGAACAGTTTTGACTTAATTTTATTATTCTCTGTCAATTCTCTCATCTAGATAAGTTTTAAACAATCATAATTTACATTTTACTTTTATAAGTATGAAAATTGGGCCTGAATGGCCGAGTGGCTGGCACTCGGTACCACAGATTTCGGGTTCGAGTCCCGACGGTGCCATGGATGTTTGTAGTGGTTCGGAATCCACTTTAAACTGTAGATCCCGGTCCTAATAGGATCGTAGAGCGTTGCGGGGGCATTGTTACTCCGCGTCCGTGGCTTATCTTCAAGTTACACGCGCTCCCCTGGGTAATGCAAAGTGAGTAACGTCTGTGCAGCGCTTGCCTTAAGGCATCTAAGATGTCCATGTCTGTTTGCCAGCTGCATTGGGGGGAAAAAAGTATGAAATTAGGAGTTGGCACATTTATCTTTGTTTATTTTCTCTTATTTTTGTTTTTAAGTGAATACTTTACACGTCAGCTGCCACCGAGAACATAAATTTACTTAGGAAAGATTTTAAAAAATCTAATTCAATTTTTAATCGTTTAAAGTTAACAATTATAATGAGAAACAATTGATGAGTTTGGATGATTCTTATCTGAACTGGAAATTATTACAATAACTATTTTACGATTACTAGAAGCATTTCTTCCTCAATTAAAATTTCCTCACTTTCTCTTATCCCATTACCAATTAAGTCTACATGATCATTCTCCACATCGTTGTCTTCTATATTATCTTCTTCTTTATCGTTTATATTGTCTTCATAATTGTTAAAATCATCTGTTTCTAGCATAATTATAATTTCCACTTCATCTTTTGTGGGAACGCCATATTATAAAATTATCTTCGAGGCTATAAAATAAATAAAATAAAATGAATATAAATACTTCTAAAATAATTATTTCCATATATTTCAGCTTATAATTGTCTAACTAGAAACAAAAATTATAATTACGGTACTTAACAGCAAATTAAATTTTCACGAAGTAATTTTTAAAAAACTTAACTATATTAGGGGTTGAAATAACACCCCAGATCAGTTTTCTGTTTTGTGAAGCTAACGAAGTACATAACAAAAATTTTTTTGATAATGGTATCCCTATTGAGGTAATAAATAATTGCATTAAAAATCAGTGTTACTAGTAGCTCGGCTTTTTAATAATATTAGGAAATCATTTTACATGGGGTGATTTTTCATCCATAATACCTTTTAAAGGTTAAGGGAGTGGCCTGATGGCCGAGTGACTAGCGGTCTGGCATCGGTGCAGATTTCGGGTCCTAGTCCCGGTGCCATGAATGTTTGTAGTGGTTCGAAATCCATTTTAAACCGTAGGTCCCGGCCTAATAGGATCATAGAGCGTTGCGGGGCATTGTCACTCAGCGTTCGTGGCTTATCTCCAAGTTACACGCCCCCACTGGGTAATGCAAAATGATTAACGTCTGTGCAGCGCTTGCCTTAAGGCATCCAAGACCAAGCTGTTTAAATGTTTGCCAGCTGCATTAGAACCAAAAAAATCCACTTTAAGTAGTAAATCCAGGTCTGAGTGTAGAGTATTGGGCGTAGGGCTGACAATCCTACACTGAAAAAAGTCAGCGTCACGGAACCAAGTCAAACTTCTACCAACGGGTCCTCCATCACAACAGAAGCTGCCCCCCCTTTCCCTCCCCTCCATAAGACGCTACGATTTCTTGGACTCGGTCTAGATGTTGTTGTCGATCAAGGGGGATAAGAAACAACAACAAAGATTAAGGACATCTCTAAATCGGACAATGTATTACATCCTTTACACATAGCATGATGATGAATGGCTTTTTGTATTTCTATATTAAATCATCATTACTATGTTCATGATATTCGTAAGTGTAACAATGATTATTTAAAATAATTCATAAACAACTTTAAAAAAATCATTTTGCATTTTTTTTTTTTTTTTCAATTTCTGAGAAATTATCTGTATCACATTTTCAGAAAATCAGTTTTTACTTTTACTTAAGACGCCAAACTTTAGATTAAAGAAATTCAAATTTTTATTTAATTAAAGATAACTAATTAAATTTAATGCATAGGATTATTTGTTATATCGTCTTCTTTAGTGCAACATCTCCATGACGGGCTAAGGCCCTCTGCTTACTGCCAGATTTCGAGACAAGAGATGTTTTCTTTTTTCGTGGGTAGGGTTGTCAAACGCTCTACAGTCATATTAGACCGGGACCTGGGTTGTAAAATGGATTCTGAACCACTACAAGCATCCGCAGCACCATTGGGACTCGAATCAGAAACCTGTGGCACAAAGCGTCAGAACGGTAGTCACTCGGCCACCAGGCCCATTTTTTTTTTGCCTACTCTCTTTAAATCACCCTCAAGTGAAACTTTAAGAAATGTTGGGGAAAAAAAAGGTTCTCAGTTACATAGCTTTTATAATTAACTGTAAGAAGTTTAAAAGTTCAATCTCATTTAAGTTTATATATTAAAAATTGAATTTAATAAAAAAAATATATTACATTCAAAAATTAAAAATAAATAAATAAATAAAAACAACCGACGAAATTTACTAAAAAAATTTTAAAAATTTACAACTATTTTGATGTTTAAATTGTTATGAAGTTGTAAAACCCACGAAAGCATAAAACACAGAATATAGATTAAAAACAAAATTCTATTTTCTCTGTCTAATGACAATTATAACTTTTAACATAGAATCTTAACAAAAATTATAACATAGCTTTAAATAATAGTTCATATTTTAAATTCATGCTTTTAACTGGAACACAAATGATAACCAAAACTTCTGCAAGACAAAATAACATCAATTTTGAAATGCTAATTTAAACTTCAAAAAACACAATGGGCAATATTTTTTTATTACCAACATGTGTTTCTCTTTTGTAGGCCACCAGCGAGAATTTTTTTGAGATTTTATTTTCTTGTCAACCACTTTAGAAAAAGTTCTTTAAATAACATAAGATTTTTTTATTTTTATAGATTAAATCTTTCAATCGTATATCATATTTTTTTCTGACTTTATTGCCCGTGAGAAAGAACACATATTGCTAGTTGGAATATAGAGACCTTCCGTTCAGCTATAAAGACAATCAACTTAAAATTTTCTCACGCTTATAAAGTTTGAATTGTTTTATTCACATTTGAATATCATTGCGAAGGTTAACAAATCATCTTAATTCTTTGGAAGGTCAAAAAAATATTATCGTAAAATGCCAATTCATTAATTCCCAAAACAGCCTTTTGAGGAATAATTATGTTTTCACATATCATAGTGATCAGGAATTTTCTCAGCAGAAATAAATAGAATCACAATTCCAAGTTGTTCCCAAAGTTCAATTTTGTTAATCAATTTTATCTCCAAGTAATCAGAAAATTGGATATTATTCGATGGCTCCACTCTCAAGGAAATTTACTCATCTTTTTCTATCACTGTTTTTGTATCACTATATATATTGTAGTGTTCTCGGTTCGAGCGCTGGATTGTAGTGTTGTGGGTTGTACAGCTGGATTGTACAAGAGTGTGGTTGGGTTAAGATACTTGAGGCACAGTAGAACACACAGCTTTATTTACTCGGGCACAAACATCACATACACACAATTAACTAGAGACAATATTTAACACAGTTAAAGATACATACTTATAGATTCGTGGGAGGATTCCACGAATAAGCCGAAAATAAAGATATTCAGGTACGCATTGGATGCATGAAATATACTTCCATTCCGGGTGAGAGTCTGAGAGGTCAAGTTATACGCAGGTTGCATTTCGCGGGATGAGAGACTGTAAACTAAAACGTTTCTCAGCGGTAGTGCTGGTTGCGCTGTACTTCCTCTCGAGTGAGAGTCTTGAGGCTACTGACCATTTCTCCTGAACGCCACAGGGAGCGCTCTTGCAGTGCGTAGCAGGAAGCACAGTGTATAATATATATATATATATATATATATATATATATACATTACAAAAATTAAAGATTTGTATCTATTTATACTTCCTTTCTTATAACTTTTGAAGATCTATGTTTTCCTGCGATTTTAAAATTATTTTATCTGGAGCCTAACTTGAAATTATTAATTTATTAAAAAGCATGGCTTATTGTTGTTTACTAAGTTAATATTGTTCCATATCATTTCCGAATTTATGATGCCCAAAATTTACAATTCAGTTCTTGACTTCGTATTTTCTCTGTATTTAAAATAAAAACGAACAGAAGAACTAAAGAAAAAATTCTTTCCATGACAATTATAATGGCAATAAATTAATTATTAGTCTAATATAAAGAAGAAAAATATCACAATAGAAACTCGATAACTCAAATTCTATTAAATCGAGTTTTTTCTTGATATCATCTCTTTTATTTCTTTGCCTATATTCCTGATTTGGGCTAGTTAGATTTTTTAAGGGGTGTAAGTAATCTGGATATTTGAAAGATGACCCCTTCAGAATATGTCCTTTGTTCTACAACTCATAGAACTAAAATTATTAGGTGGATGTCGAGCTGAAAAAAGAAAAGTGTCTATTTCCTTAGATGTTAAAAAAGATGATAAAACTAAAGCTTCAAGTTTTGAAAAGAAAAATAATATTTCGTTTCGCAAAAAAGCCCGGCAGCATTGCATGATGTCCTTCAATATATAGAGCAAAACCAACTTAGGAGACGGTGTGGCAAGAAAGATAATTTCGAGGCAAAAACACACGACATTGGATTCTTGTTCTTTTTTTTTTCCTATTAAATCAAGAAAACGTGAAGGTATTTGAAATTAATTTTCATTTACGATTCTGTGAGTACATCATTTTTTTCCTTTAAAACTGATTTTCCTTTGTTTTTAACATATTTTGGATACACTACATTTGTATTAACAAGAACAACTTAGCTGGAGTTTTTAGAATTCGAGTCGATGATGATTACGATTAAATTGGATTATCAATATCGATATATCAATTATTATTGGATGATAAAAAGCTGGTATGTTATCTTAAAAACTACTTCCTGAAATTTTCCTGTTACAGTAAAATTCGATTTAAGTTAATAATATAATTAATATAATGTTATTTATAACATAATTTTAATTTTATTGCATAATATAATATTAATATATAATTATGATTTTTTTATATAAATATAGTATAGTTAAAATAATTTTTTTCGAAGGTAAATATTTAAATGTATATGTTGTAAGCTACAAATTTCTTTAATATTTTTGCAAGAATCATCTTCTATATCAGAGTTTTTGAGACAGTTTCACCATCAAACTTGATGGCTTTTATAATTTAATATAGTGGCTCTCAAATTTATTTTGCATACTGACCCCTTTTGAGAATAAAATTACTCAGCATCCTGAGTAATATTTCTTTTTAAGCGAAACAAGTAATATAAAAACAAATTTTTTTAAAGTCAATTCCTTCTTTTTTTTTTTCACTGTATTGTAGAAAGTTCTTTATAAATAATTTTCATTCATTTTTTTACTTTATCTGGCGCCTTGGTAGATATATGCAACTTAAATTAAAAAAAAAACAAAAATTAATTAATGAAATTTAATTACTGAATTAATATTTGAAAAACCTGTATTAACATCAAGTGTCATCCACTGCAAGTTAAAAAAATATATTTGAACTCGAGTGGATGAATCAGAAGTGTTTTATGAACGATTGAAAATTTGAACAAGATATATGTAGGGAGAGTGTGAGCTAATCGAAGGAATTGAAAAACAGAAATATATAGTAAAAAAAAAAAATTGTTTTTATGTATCTGTCTGTATATTAAATTAAACATAATAAAAAATAGGAAAAACAATTAAAAAATAATTAAAAATTGTAATCGGATGGGATGATATACCCATGAAATTTAGAATTTAAAGAAAGAACAAAACGCGTTACAGCAACCATTAAAAAATATAAAAATTATAGAATTTCCAAACGATTTTCTTTTCTTAAAAATCTCATTTTCACTTTGAAATAAAATTGTCTCGGTTTTCACCAGACGACCTTTTTGAACAATGTTACACTATTTAATTATATAATTATTAGATGTTGAATGAAATGAAATATTGCGTATAAAAAAGATCGTGAAAGAAATTAAATATATTATGTATATAAAAGCTCATAAAAGAAAATAAAAAAATTGATTTATTATTCAATCAATAAAAAATATATTCATATAGATTATTGTATTGATTTATTTAGCAATAAGAAATAATATAATATATATTGATTTATTTATCAATAAGAAACGTTGAAAGTGGTCAAGGAAACGAAAAACTGACCAAGAACATAAAATAAGTGATCAAGGAAACGGAAAACTCCGCTACTCAAAACAATTCCCATAATTTTATGGGTAATAAAGATGCTGTAAAGAAGATACCTTAAAACTTGAAAAAATATAAAAGCCCATGAAAATAATTTAAATATACCAATAAAAATTGCTCCTAAAAGAAATTAAAGAAATTAATAAAACGTAAGAGTGGTCTAGGAAACAAAAAACTTATCAAGTACACGAAAAACTCCGCTAACCAAAACAATACCGATAATTTTACGGGTAATAAATATGCTGTTAATAAGATACCTTGAAACTTGAAATTATGAATTTTTTTTATTAAAATAAATTAGTATAAAATTCGCATTACACAAGGGAAATCAAGATAATGAAGGATAATATGAAACAAGTAATATAAAAAAATATTTTTTAAGTCAATTCCTACGTTTTTCCCTTATATTGCAGAAAAGTCCTTTACAAATAAAGTTCAAATTTTCCTCTTACATCTGGCGCCATCTACATCTATAGATACATGCAACTTACATCTAAAAAAAACTAAAATTAATTAATTAAATTTAATTAAGGAATTAATATTTGAAAAATCGGGGCCAGAATGGCCGAGTGGCTAGAACACTGGTGCTCGGTACCACAGGTTTCGGGTTCGAGTCCCGGCTGTACCATGGATGTGTGTAGTGGTTCGGAATCCACTTTAAACCGTAGGTCCCGGTCCTAATAGGATCGTAGAGCTTTGGGGGCATTGTTACTCCTCGTCCGTGGCTTATCTTCAAGTTACATGCGCCCCTTGGGTAATGCAAAGTGAGTAACGTCTGTGCAGCGATTGCCTTAAGGCATCCAAGACGTCCATGTCTATTTGCCAGCTGCATTGGAAAAAAATATTTGAAAAAACTGCATTAACATCCAGTGTTAATACAGTTTTCCACTACAAGTACATCCACTACAAGTTCAAAAGAATGTATTTGAACTTGAGTGGATGAATAAAAAAAAAAGTATTTTATTAAGTAAGTATTTGAACAAGATATATATAGGAGAGTGTGAGCTAATAGTAGGAATTGAAAAATTATATATAACATAATGATCGTAAAAAGAAGGATGTACTTGGTACGCTGCTATCAATCAACTAATTCTTGGCTCTTTTTTTTTCTCAACATTATTTTTAAATTAAGATCGATTCATTATTTGAAATTAGTTTGTTTTCATTTGTTACTATTATTTTTTAAACAATTTGTGACTACACTTAATCCATTTTCCATTAAATATGAAGTGCAATTAAAAACTTTTGTATTACAGACCATAATTAATTGATAACTGTAATTGTTTTTTTTTTTTGAGCCAGAATCGTTGGTAGCCTACTTTGACAAATTGGTGACGAATAGTTTTTTAACTTGATCTTCTTTATGATTTCATTTTACTTTCTTATTACTGTCCAAATGCACCCAGAGTTACTATCACCCACCTTTCCCCAGAGGGTTCCACTGACCGCTAGAGGGTGGTACCACCGGGGTCAGCGAGATAAGTGAGCACGATAAATGAAATATCTCATCTGCCCTAGTATCATCTACTTTGGGAACCAGTGCTTTAATGCAATTGTTTGAAATTATTCCTTTCCATGGCAGAGCATGCTTTTTACCAGAAATGGCTGATATCCTGAAAATAACGAGGAAGCAACGTGGGAATATTCATCGGTTCACTGCACAATAAGGTTATTGGAATACAAAGAGAAAATACACATTTGGAATTCAGAGTTGACCAAAAATTACTCTAATAAATTTCGTGAAATATCCAAATAAATAAAGTTTGATACAATTACAATGTCACGCGGTTCTTTTTTTTTCTCTTCGTTTCTTTTTTGATATATATTTGCAGCTTTAACTTTATTTGCAACTAACACTGTAATATATATATAATATATATAATTAAATAAAAAATAAAAAATATTAAACTTTATAACAAATTTTCTTAAAAAGATCCATAAACGAGTATGAAAAAAAAAAAAAAGTTATGAATCTTCATAAAATGGGATCGATTCATTGTTATATGAGAATGATATTTGGCCCAGTGGTTTCCGTTTGACCCAATGGTAGAGACTACTATGGGCATGTGAATACGAGTTCGATTCTACTGATGTTTGGTTTTGTTGTCACCACTTTGTGAGATCAGTAACTTCAGCGGTGATTGTGACAGAGTATGGATTATTTGGTGATAGTTTTATAAAGATATTTTTTTTGTTATGTGACATACCTCTAAACATCTTCGCAAAATCCATTATTATCCCATTATTATCAAAATCCATTATGTATAGGGTTTCCCCTTATGGAAGATGATTAATACTTTGAACCTTGACTAACATAATGATGTTGTCTAAAAAAGTTGTCAGCAATGTTGAATTAATGGTAAAAGCTGCTACTTTAAATTATCTTTTTATACATTGCTATTTTCAAGTACTGGGTATTTTTTAACCTGAGATCATTAGGAGTAAGTAGTAAATATAACGTTACCACGGTGGCTGAGAGATCAGTAACGTCAGCAGTGATTGTGACAAAGTTTGGACTGCTTGGTGATAGTTCTACAGAGTTTTTTTCTTATGTGACATACCTCTAAAACTCTCCGCAGAAGGTATTATCACATTCAATGACAGGGTGTATAGGGTTTTCCCCTTATGAAGGATGATTTAATACTTTGGACCTTGACTAACATAATGGTGTTGTGTAAGAAAAATTGCCAACAATGCTGAAATAATGGTAAAAGCTCCTTTATTAAATTATTTTTTTTTACATTGCTGTCTTCAAATACTGGTTATTTTTTTTTTATTTAACCAGCTTTACTACTTAACCAAATTTACTATTTATTCCTATTTGTTCATTAGGAATAAGTAGTAAATTTGGTAATACCACTGTGCCTGCTGCATTTATCAGTAGAGTCTTTTATATTATAGTCTTTTATTCTGTCTCACCAATAAGCAAAGAAAGAAATAGCGCACGCAAAAGAATATTTTCGTAAAGATTTTTAAAACAAGTAATATAAAAAAAAAATGTAAGTCAATTACTACTTTTTTCCCCTATATTGCAGAAAGTCCTTTATAAATAATTTCATTAATTTTTTTAACTTTATCTGGCGCCATCTATTGGTAGATACATGCAACTTACATCTAAAAAAAACTAAAATTAATTAATTAAATTTAATTACTGAATTAATATTTGAAAAAACTGTATTAACATCTAGTGTCATCCACTACAAGTTCAAAACAAAAAATGTATTTGAACTTGAGTGGAGGAATAAAAAGTATTTTATGAACGATTGAAAGTTTGAACAAGATATATATAGGGAGAGTGTGAGCTAATAGAAGGAATTGAATAAATAAAACAAAATAAAGATTTTTTTAATTACATTGGATTTCTTATTAATTCTATATTTTATATTAAATGTTTTATTTATATACTACTAAGGCGGATCCTTTTTCCTGGTGTTCAAAGTGGAACTGGAACATGAAGTGATTCAACACATGGAACACTATGGCTCGCTCTTTAGTTAAAATTAACTTTTCTTCTGCATGAATGATTGAATTAACAATATTCTTAAAAAATTACAAAAAGATAGTTTAAAAAATTTTTTATTTATAAAATTTCTTTCAAATGATATTTATATTTGGAATAGTGATAGAATTTGGATACTTTATAACGATTTTTGTACTGTGCACAATTGCTCATGTGATGTAGTAATTAACTTAAAAACTGAAAAAAACTTGTAGATGTATATTGCTTAAACTTTAGTTTAAAACCTACTAATAATTATAACAAATGCTAAAAGTGTAGGTAATTGTGTTTGTAATATTAACAATAATTTGTTAGCAGTTGTATCTTAAATTTGTAAAAAGAATACGCTTCCTCTGGCATAATAACTTGAAATAACTTTACTGGCTATAAAACTTTTAATTATTCAATTTATTATAAGCCAATAGAGAAAAGAGTGGTCTTGGGGATAAGTTTTATTAACCATGAGAATAATTAATGCATTTCTCTACCTCCATGTATGATCTGATGGTTTAAGTATTATTATCATTAATTGTTTTATTGAAAAAATTAGACAATGATTGCATCTTAAATGGTTAGATTTGATTTGCCGCTTTTTTGATAATTTTATGCACACTTTAGGCTAATTAGAATGAGACCTACAGTTTAACGTGGATTCGAACCACTAATAAACATCCATGCCACCGCCACTAGCCAATTGGCCACTTTTAAATGGTTAATGAAAATACAATGGTAATAAAGTATTAATTTAGTACTATTGTATTGAAGAGATATATAGTTTTAATAATCTGCTATTGTTTACTTTTAATGCTCCTTGACTAGAAAGACTATAAAGATGACTGTTTTATTCAAAGTTTGTTAATTTGTTTCTTTTTTAAAAAAATATAAAAATTAAAGGATAAATTTTTATGCAGACGTACGCTTAAATCCTTTTAATCTGTTTCATATGCTGTTAAATTAAAGAAAAAGGCCATTTTCCATCGTAGAGGTCAACAATTATCCCATATTTAAGGTATATTCAAAATCTTCTCGGAATTCCAGCGACTGTGAAATGCCATTCTCTGTATCTGAAAAGCATATCCGATGCAAAATTGCATTCCGAGACTACTTAGCATTGCTATTCTAAATCTTCCAGGCGTATTTTATTTTTCTAAGTGTTTGTAAACCTGGTTCTGAGACGCCTTTTAGAAATTGTTTAGCTAAAAGGTAATAAAACTTTACTACAACAGTTAGCACTCTGTAGAAACAATCTTAATTTTCTTTGTTCATTAATATATATGACAATGTTGTACGAAATAATCTAAATTTCAAGAAATATATTTTTGAATGAAACAAAAATATAAACATAAGTTTCTACCATTATGAGTATTTTACTGTTAAAAATAGCTATAAATGAAAAATTTTTTTACCTATGTCAAAATTTTTAAGTCACTTCTTTGTTTGTATTATTTGAAAACAAACAATGAAAGTCTCAGTAAGGATCCACCATGTCTTCCAGAAACAAAATATAGCCAATGGGGAACAGTTCGAGGTTGATAGATCTTTCTTTTAAAGATGGGTTGACCCTTACGTTAGACATTGGACTTTGCACATTTAAAAAAAAATTTTTTTCGTTAATCTTTTGGAACCGATAATGGGAGAGGGAAAAAAGAAAAGGGAGTATGCAGAGTCGAGTGAAGAGTTCCTGGTAGTACGGAGGGTACAACAAACGAGAAAAGAATTCCAGGCAGTACGGAAGCTACAATGAATCATTAAACGCACTGGCTTTTAAGATGATTGTGTAAATATTTGTTAAATAATTGTGTTATGTGTTGCAGTTGTGCAGTGCTGTTTGGTAAATTCAAATAGATATGGCAGCTGAACATCACGAAATAAAATTTTTAACGACAACATTTTTATTTTGAGAAGTAATTTAGTTCGTATTCACGAGCAACACTGAATCAAGACCACACGCACATCCGACCCTAACTTGTATTATCTCATGGTCATTAATTACGATTAATTGTCTCCCTATTATTGATTACCTTTTAAAATATCATATTGACTGATTCACTTTTTTTCACGTTTCACAAATCAAATTTTGAAGGAAAAAAAAATAATTAAAGTTTATTTTAACAGTAGAAATATTATTATTTTAGGCAGAATAATCCTAATGAATTTCGAATAACTTTTTTTCGAATTGATGTACAACAAAAAAGAAAAGTTTTTAGAAACAGAAATATTTGAATAAGAATATTCACAATTAAAAAAAATACAAACATAGATAATTGAAAATTAATGTAATCAGATACCTTAACTATTCCAACCCTAAAAATAATATTTAAATAGTTTGAAGTACAATTAATTTGGAAAAGAGTTGCATTTACAAATGAAATGAATTTTGTTTCGAACTGGCTGCAATCTCAATTTGCATGCAAATAATTTGCAGTTCAGTTCTATGCACTAAAGACAGTGGGATGGTACAATACGTAACGATGTGTTCTTTACGAAAAAAAAAGGTTTCGCTCTGTCATCATAGTTATAAATCATGAAGTGAAACCACGGTATTTTAAAACCAGTACACAACAGAAAGTTGTACATAACACATAGAAAACAGTTTTTAAAAGTAAGAAACACTAAATAAAAAATATGTCAAGTTGAATTTTAAATAAAACCCAAACTCATGTAAATTGAATGAAGCGTTGTAAGTATAAAAACTTTTGTTATGGAAGTAAGTAGGGAAGTGACGGAAGTAAATGTTAAGTTTTAGTGAGTATCTGAGGAGTTATGGAATTTAAATAGGATACTGTAACGTCTCAGTCTATACTAGACCTATACTGGCTTCAAAAAGAGGGTCACTTTCAGATTCATGGGAACATTTTAATTTTTATTTACCAGCATTCTTTATATATACAGAATTCTATTTACAATGAAATGAAAATTAAAGTTATAAATTAGATATACAAGTGCAGTTCACTCTAAGGACGGAGATTTTCAAAGATCTCTAGTCTAATACGAATCTAAAACAGGTGGTCTACGGCAGACTTTAATTATCAAACGGAATCATAAGGGGCTCGCTTTGTAAATAGGGGAATCTCCGGCCTGTTCAATCACTTCAGAGAAATAAACAACACTTCTTGTCGATTCGTCGCAGAACTCACTTTTCCTCTCCAAAAACCTCCCTTTAAGAAAATCCATCAAGAGGAGAAGGGGGATCAGCTTCTCTAATTCTCACTGGATTCGATACTTCCTCAGTCCATGGTCCATCACGTAGCACGATGCAACAATTCATGGCGTAGTACATATTCCATTGGTGTAATTGTTTCGACCTGTTGAGTAATTTTCGAGCATACAATCGCTAATTTCATGAGTTCTCATTATCCATGCCCCTGATTATTTGCTATCAGATTAGAGTGACAGGTTGTTCTTATTAATACAAAACACTAATTGCATGTAATATAAATATCCACAACACTGCTTATCTGATGTCAAATTTAAGTGATGGGTTGCTATTATGTACTTGTTAAAGAATATACATCTGGTGGGAACAGAAATGCTACATCTCTTCTCGTGGGAAAAATGATATACATTTCAGCTTGGTTATTATATAGATTATCTCCATAGTAAACGATTGCCAGGGGCTTTATACTAATTTTCAGGAATTAAAGCATTGTTGAATCACAGCTTCTATCAATTCTATGATTCCTCATATGGTTACTATAGGATTTGCTATCATGTATTGCTTGGATTTAATACAAGCATCCAAATTTTATTTATTCACGTCTAACTTTATTAACTTTAGTAACTAAATTGCAATTTAGTAACTTTTTCTCAGTATCCATTCTCATTTACTGGAGTTTGTGATTAAAAAAAAAACTTTCTTTTATTATAATATCCTTTAACCATAAATACAAGCAATATATATTCCAAATTTAAGCTATTTAGCATAAAGAATGTTGATTTGTTATTTTTTAATTTATATTTGAGGGTAAATAGTTTCCATTGAAATCTCTGTAATTGAGATAGTTTGTAACGCGAAAGGAAAGCATTTAAATCAGAATAGAACATTGAAATAGAATAAATCAATGTCTCTTCGCACTTCAATCTGGCGAATTCCTGCTTTAATTAAGTCCGCCGTATAATTATCAGCTTTCATTTAAATACAGATATTCCCTGGAGATCAGGTTTCAATTAAAACGAATTTGTAACGAAAATGATACACGTTTCTCCCGAAGATCGCATTTTCATAACAATGATTGCTGATTTTAAACTAGAAATTAAAAGAATTCAGTTGTCATCTAAGTTTCTATTGCACTATTCTTAATTTGCGTTGGTGTCTTTAAATTAATAAATAGAGACTTTTACCTAATAGTTATAAGATCTTAATTTTTACCTAATAGATATAGTATCTTGTAGTGTGTGTGCATGTTGGACTGGATTTACCTGGGTGTGATTGGGTTGAGATATTTGAGGTATAGGCTGGAAAAATACACATCTTTATTTACACTCACAAACACAACACACATACAATTACAAAACGTACAATATGTATAATATATTAGATATAATATTCTAGACTGATAGATAGATATAATAATATAATTGATATTATAGATATAATATGTTATAATATAATTATAGATACTTGGAAGGATTCAACTTCGAAGCCGAAAACCAGGTATTCAGCTAAGTGCGGGATGCACTAAATATGCTTCCTAACCGGGAAGAGTCTGTAGGCCAACTTATGCGCAGGATTGATTTAAATATATTAAGAGAGATTATAAACTAAACGTTTCTCAATTGAAGCGACTGGTTGCGCTGTATTTCCTCTAGGATGAGAGTCTCGAGGTTTACTGACCATTTCTCCTGAATGCCACAGGGGCGCTCTTGCCAGTGCGTGGGAGGTAGGAGAGTTACAATATATAACTTAAAGAAAATATTGATATGGAATTAATTGAGATAGGAATAAAACATACATATGTGTACAAAGAAATAGTCATTTTATTTTTTTATTAAAGGAAAAGTATATTATACTATAGCACGTTTCGTAATGATCATTGATAAGTCAAAGTATTTTAATCACCTACTTAAAAAGAACATTTATTTATCTGCAACTTAAAGCTAAACTTTTATGTCAACTGGATGTGTTAAGCTGCCCATGAAATATAGGCCATAACTGAAACAGAAATTTGCCTAGTAGATTCATTGATGTTGATGGTCATACATGTTGTTCCTTCGGAAAAATACTACATCAAGACTCACCCATGTATAAAATATAAATAAAAATGTGGATTTCTGTATTTTAATTTCACTTTTCATAAACCTATGCAGACACAGCAGAGGTTTATGTCCATGAACAGTTTGCATAGACACACGGATGAGACGATGGTTTCGTAGTCCCAAAAATAAAAAGGGTATAATGTCTTAATGCATTCATTCTACCATTATTAATTTTATTGGTAATGGCAGCCACTGTGGCACATCTTTTGATATGAACATGCCAACAAATCCTTCTTCAGCTCTGTCAACAATGGCTGACAAATGCTTTGTCTTCTGTTGGATGTTTCACCTATCTTCAAGGATCTTTGATATGTGTCAATTACTGCATTTCATAAACATCTGACAAGACTTGTTTTAGTTTCCGAACGGTTTTACACCATCATCTGGCTATTATACTTTATCTTTCGTCACATTTGAATAACTATTTTTTCCCATGTTTGCTGCCATACATATTACAACTTCACAGAGTAGGTGGGTGTAATTGTGAGTGAAATGTTTAATGAAGTTGTTCTCTGCATCATACATTGAGTTATTCTTGACAATTATATGAACTGGTTAAAAAATAAGTATTATATATAATGCTAGGTTATTGAAAGATCCATAAAAATTGCCTTTTTTAAAATGTGCAAATTAATTTTTAAAATTAACTTTGAAAATATATAATTATCAATTGCAGAATTTTTTTTTTTAAGCTGCGTCAACATTTGAGAGGTAATGGAGAGCTTCTGTTTATTCTTGTGTGTTTCAGTTTAATCTACTTATTTCTGTCTCCACAATCTCTGCAATAGGGCCCTGGACTTAGCCAAAAACTTCAGAAAACAAAAAACGTCTCTAAAAACTTCAAAAAAACAAACAAACAACAACAAAAAAAACCAAAAAAAAAAAAAAAAAACCGAAAAAAGTGTCCCATCAGTTCTCGTATCTTAGCAGATTGCATTTAATGCATCCAACTCAAAAGCAATCATAGTCAGAAAAGGAAATTCTAGAGCACTCAGTGATGAACTTCACCTCTATGACGAAAATGTTAATCTGGACCAATGTTGAATACTTTGGACTGATAATCGATAAAAAAAAAATTAACTTTTATAAACATACATTATGGATAAATGTAAAGTATAAGTTTTGTTTAAACTTTTATCTCAACAATAGACATTGCAAGCTGTCGTTTTCCAATAAAGTTTTTGTTATGCAAACGAGTTCTTTGTCCAATACTCGCTTATGCAGATCCAATATGGGCACAGCAGCCAAAAAGAAAAAAAAAACCATCAAGTGCAAATCATCCAGAATAAATTATATCCTCATCCGTATCATCACTGGTGTTCTCTGATATGTTCGCAACACATTATATCAGTATTTAAAATAGACCCAATAGAAGATTTTATCAAAAAAACATCAAGAAAATTATTCATCAACATCTGAATTATCCAAGACCGTCTGAGAACCCAATTATGCCAATTATGCTGAACCCAAACTTTCTTCACACAACTAAATGAAAACTAATACTATCCCTACTCAACAATTAGACAAAAACACAACTTACAGCCTCTTTTAACTTAAGTTATCAAAAGCAAAGCAAAATAATATAATAGTAAACAGATCCAAGAACATTCAACTCAAACCTCTCAAGAAACACGAATCGCATCATCCAATCAATACTCACCAGTATCTAGCTCAAAGGAAATCGAATTCTTTTCCCTCCCCAGCAATAGAGGGAAAGAAGAACCAACCCCTTAAATTCATGGACTTCTGATGTTTCTACCATCACTCCAGTTTCACTACATTCAGTATTTTCCTTCTCACTCTTGTAGTTGTGATGTCTTATTATATGGGAATACTTCTATATCGCTGTTTTTTTTTTCATGCTTTTCTTTTTTTTTTATCTCCCTTTTTTAATTGTTTACTTTAATCAGTAGCTTTAAAGCTCATTCCATTATGCATTTTTTTTTTATAATTTTGATTCAATATATTTTATATGGAGCTCATGTTTAGATATGGCGACTTGAATTTAGAGTCATTATTATAATAACAAGTAATATAAAATTTTTTTTTAAGTATTATCATTCCTTCTAATTTTTCACTATATTGCTAAAAGTCCTTTATAAATAATTTTCATTAATTTTTTTAAGTTTATCTGGCGCCATCTATTGGTAGATATATGCAACTTAAATATAAAAAAAACCTAAAATTAATGAATTAAATTTAATTACTGAATTAATATTTGAAAAAACTGTATTAACATCCCGTGTCATCCACTGCAAGTTCAAAATAATGTATTTGAACGTGAGTGGATGAATAAAAAGTATTTTATTAATGATTGAAAATTTGAACAAGATATATATAGGGAGAGTGTGAGCTAATAGAAGGAATTAAATATTAATAATAATAATAAAAATCTATTCATGTCCTTCTTTTTAAAATTTTAAAGAGCATCAAATCATATGTTTATATTGTCCCCGTGCATTATACGGAATTCTATAATATTATTATAAGCACAATTATTTTTTTATCATTATCTTTCTAAATTTTTTCTTACAATACATATAATGAAATGTACAGTGTGTGCACAAAGTTTGTTGTGCAATGAAAATTTGAAGGACGGAATATTTTACATCTTAATCTTCAATGTTCGTTCAACCGTTCTATCAGTTCTCTGCACATCATTTGATATGTCCATAGTAATTCTTAATTCAAACTTCGAATGCATCTTTTATAACATTTCTTAAATCCGAAGTTAAATCCATTATTTTTTAATCTGTTAAATGCTGTGAAAATAATGATCTATGAGAAGATTTTTACTTTGGAAAACTGAAGGGTAAATCGCAAGTATTAAATATGAAGAAGACATTTCCATACTCTGATAGATATTGCTTGTTAATTTCACTAACATTTTCCTAGCTTAACAAATGTGATTATTTTACAAGTTAGTACATTTTTTATGCAATATGGAATTTCAATCTAACCATTAGAATTATATTCTTTCTGAACTATTAAAAAATATAATCAACATACTAATGCCAATCATATAATGTCAATAATCTAATGTGAATGTCTCAACCTGATGCAAAATATCAGGTTTGATTTCCACCCACAATTTGTTTGAAAAAATCGGGATTATTGTCAACAATTTTGCAAAACTTTATTACGTTTTTTTATCAACTTTCGAATCCGGGATAGCAAATGGTGACTGGATGAAAGCACACGGTTAATAGCAAATGAACTTCTTTACTTAAATAAATTATACTTGATATTACTTAAGAAATAAACTTATTTTTTCGAATACTTTCTTGTACTTTTTAAGATTCCATACTAATAGATGCTGTCAATTATTATTTAATAAGTTTTTAGAATTAGTTTTAAAAATCAGTTCTAAACGCTTGTAAATATTCTGTGAGTATTTTAAAAACCTCAAGTCTATTATTGAAATATTTGTACACTATTTTTTCCAAGATAACTATTTAAAAAATTATAATGACAATAAATTTAATCATATTATCCTGATTATATATTCACATACTAGAAATAATAGTTTAAAAGTATCGAATTTTCAAATTTAAACAAAAAGTGAAATGAAAATTCGCATATTATTACGAAATTAAGCTCTTTTGCTGCATGATATAAGGCCAAACATATTTAGATAATTTATAGATTACAAAGTTAATCCATTTTCAAGATATGAATATTATAACTAAATTGAAAAAGATATGAATTAGGAGTATTATCCGCCTTACATTAATGAGGGAAGATGCAACTTACATTTAAAAATTTGATTTTTGGTGTATTTATAGTGAAGTGAATAATTAAAAACCTTCTCAAAATATCCTTAAATTATTGTTTTTAAATATGCATAAATTGTGTGAGTTAAAAAGTTTTTGAAATTACGTATTATTTCTTTTAAATATAAAATTTAGAATTTAGGTGCTTTTAATTAATCTTATAATATTTGTCAAACGAGTAAAAATTCTTTTTTTTTGTGTCCATATTATCACAAATTGTTTTCGAATTTTACATACTCTAAAATACAAATTAATGAAATAGAATACTGATTTAGATAAATCTCATTTATGGATTTTTTTAAAAATTTAGTTCGGATTAATTCATTTATTTGATTTCAATCCATTAGTTTCATATTAGAAAAAGTGGCAACATGTTTCGTGCCATGGAATGTGCTTCCGAATTTTTGCATACTTTAAAATACAAATATGATAAAATAGAATATTGATTTAGATAAATCTCATTTATGGATTTTTTTAAAAATTTAGTTTGGATTAATTCATTTATTTGATTTTATTCCATTAGTTTTCATATTAGAAAAAAAAAGTGGCAACATGTCTCGTGTCATGGAGTGTGCCATCGACATATGTCCTCTTGAACTTCCTAACCACCACTTACCACCTTCTCAGAATCCAGGATGCTTTTTATTATTTTTTCCACTGGTTCCTCTTCAGTACGAAGAGATAACAATCAATAGGGACGTGAAATCTGATAACAACTCTTTTTGGTGTTATTTCAAGGATTGTTTTTTAGTGGTTCTTTTCCTGTCAATGTGTCGCATCTGTTACAGAATCAGAACGGAAGAAATAAAACTGATAACAGACACATCGATTTATGTCATTTGTTCGAAGAAAATTCGATTCTAAACTCCATGTTTATTTGTTTATTTGTAGTTCATTTTGAAAGCTACTTTGTATAGTATAAGAAAGATTTCGATAAGTCCGTCACCAAAAAATGGAGGCACATCAATTTATGTCATTAATTCTGTTCTAAACTCCATGTTTATTTGTAGTTCATTTTGAAAGCTATATTTTCGATAAATCCATCATTAAAAAATTGAGGCACGCCGATTTATGTCATTTATTTTATGAAAATTCGTTTGTAAGCTCCATGTTCATTTGTAGTTCATTTTGAAAGCTACTTTAGATAGAATAAAAAAGATTTTGATAAGTCCATCGTAAAAAATACAGTCACACCGATTTATGCCATTTGTCGATGAAAATTCTATTCTAAGCTCCATGTTTATTTGTAGTTCATTTTGAACGCTATTTTACATAGAATAAGAAAAATTTCGACAGATCCATCGTAAAAAAAATGGAGGCACATCGATTTATGTCATTTGTCGAAGAAAATTCTGTTCCAAATTCCATGTTTATTTGAAAGGTACTATACATAGAATAAGAAAGATTTTGATAATTTCAGTATAAAAAATGGATACGTGAGATTCATAATTATGAAAGATGTTAAAATGTGAATTACAAAATGTGTTAATAATTATGTATTCATTCTAATAATCAATGATTCAGGCATTACTTATGTACCACTTTTTATTGCAGAATCAAAAAGGACGAAAAAAAAAAAAACTATATATTATAGAGAACACAGATTTATGCCATTTGTTAATGAAAGTTTTTGCTTTATACTTCATGTTGTTGTTGTTTTTGAAACCTATCATAAATAATGTGAGAAAGATTCAATTATTACGTCGGAATAAGATAAATGAATTTAAAATATTAAAAATTATAAAAGATATCAAAAAGTTAATTACATATAATATATAAAGATTATCTTAATTCGTTCTTGCATTCATTAATGGTATGATATTTTTAAGGCAGAATCGAAATAGAAGAAACATATTGATATTTGGAACACACTGTATGCCATTTGTGAATGAAAATTTGTTTTATATTCTATATCTGTTTTTATTTTTATAATCAATATTAAAAAAAAATGTAAGGACAATTTCAATAATTCCATTCGAAAAAAAGTAAAATAATTATTAAAAACTTAATTACATAAATACTTATTGAGATTTTAATAATTCAAAATTCAATTGAATTTAATAAAAGCTTAATAAGATAACATAATGATAATAAGCGTTAACATCTCTTATATTTAAATAAAGAGTCGTACATAATTTCTTTAGAGTAGCTGTTTATTACAAAATACCTAAAATATGATCGGGCTGACATACTATGAAATTAATTAATTCATAACATGTCAGCGCTGATCATATTTTATTCTAAATAATATTACTTCTAAATCTAAATCAATACTTCGATTGTATACATTGTTCTAAAAAAATGGAAGTCAAAAATTTTCCAAGATGCCACGATAAAAATTGCATTAAGGCGAACTATTGTATTTGAAATACATATAAATAATTGGCAAACTTTGAATATAGGAGCTTACCGCTACATGTCACAAAAATAAATTTTCGTGAAAATTTTGTTTCTTTTATTTGAAAAATTCATTCCAGAAGACTGTAAAAAACAATCTGTATTTCTATATCTAATCTATATATAAAATCTATATTTTTAATTTAAATAAATTAAGTCATAATATAATTTAACATTATTTTGTATAATTGGAAAATATTTGGCTTTTCAGTTCCTCAATTTTACCTGTTCGTACACGATTGAATTTTTTTAACCTCGAATTCCAGGAATTTCTATGAAACTATGACTTGGCAAATATCTTCAAAATCAGATATCCCGCTTTAGAAAACAGATTTCGTTTCTTAAAATTTAAAAAAAATTATGTTACAACAATTTAAGCACATAATAAAACAGACAATTTATAGAAAAGTACGTCAGAATATAATGTGTCAACTAAATAGATGCAAACATGTGAGTATCCATTCTGTGCAAACAATAACCAAAGGCAAAATTTTACATCAGGTGTTTACAGTATATTCTCACTCAGCACTCACTGCAGCAGTTCATAAAATGCGTTTCTAGGTGAATTTCAGAAACAAGGCAATAAAATATTCGTGTTGACACAGATGCTTTTGTCGACTATTTAGAGTCGTGTTTTTTTTCCTCTATCAGATTTTATTTGGTATGCACGGTGAACATTAAATTATCACTGTTGCATCAAGCAAGTACAGGTAGTCCTCTACTTATGAGGATCCTTGCTACCAGCGCTTATAATACAATATGGTAGTAAGAAATTACTAATAATATTAGGCTAAAAAGGTTAAAATTCTCTATTTTCTTTTAATGCAAGAGGACTAGATTGGTTCGTCGCTCAACGGCCATTTTTTTGTACACTTTTAGGCTAATTAGACCGGGACATACAATTTAACGTGCAAGAGGACTGAAGCGAAAGCTTGGATACTTGCGTTGGGTTGTCGAACTAGGAAACAGGATTCTGAGCCCGCTAAGACAAGTCTAATCGAAAGTTCCTGTGTTATTTTTGCCGGGGATGGGCACGCTAATGTCCTATTGTTGTGCTTAAGTGGTAGGGGATTAAAGTGGGAATCCTCAGATGCTACCTGGGGAGGGGGTGTTATAATTGTAAGGGCATGATGTCGATAAAGTATTGCCCTGAGGTGTACCCTGGAAATGATGAATGTTCTACGTATATCTTGTTCTATCGATTAACTTAGGCTGAAATATGCTGCATTCGAAAACAATTGCTAGAACAAGTTGATTAATGATAGTGTACAATCTTTTAAACAATGATTGTTTTTAAATTAACACACAGAGGTTTCGATTGAAAGGTGGAATTTTTTATAAATAATTTATTTCGAATAATATTAATCTTACAGTATCAAAGCAGTTTAAGTAGTTTATTTTAAGCTGAAAAACATTTCCATATATGTATATAATATATTATATGTAAAAATAGTGTGTGTGTGTATAATATGGTTATGTTCACTAAAAAGCATGTGACTTTTTAATGTGAATATTATAAAAAAAAATTATGCGAAATATGAATATAAATTATTTAAATATGTTTAAATAAAAATGAATATTAAATAAATTTCTTCCTCAAATGTTATATTTATATTGCTTAATTGTATATGCGTGCCATAGAATATTCTTAGTGAACCCACATAATGATTTGATGAATGAATTATTTAAGTCGGTGAAATCACTTTAAAAAACTAATGTTTTTTTTAATATATAAATTTGCTAATTTTTTGACATTTTTTGAATAATTTTTTTTTAAGCTTCATGGGTTTTGTTTAATATCAGTAGGATATCATTTATAAATTTATTTTTGTATTGTTAATGAATTAGGCAGACGATATAAAAATTTACTCTACGCAATTAAAATTCAGAAATAGATAAGAAAAAAAAAAAATACCATAATACGGCAAATTTTGATGTAACTATCAAAAAATTATGAAACATCATAAGAAAATTTCAAAATTTTCATGTTAAAATTAAAAAATTGTCATTACTAACAGGACTAGCAAAAATAAATAATGTATCATTTTAATTAAAAACACTGAAATAATTCTTACGAGTTAAAGTCAAATAAATATATCTCTAATATCAGTTTAACATGAAAAATTGCAACGCTTTGAAAATTCAAATTTTTTTTATACATTTGCCAAATCAATCATTTCAGAATAGGCAGCATCTCTGTTGAACATTATTCTTTACGCGTGGTCTCCATAATAGGTATTCTTCAAAGATGAAACCTAAATAAAAATTACGATTTACCTTCACAGAAATTCTGCAATTATAGAACGGATGCTTATGAGCTGAAAAAATTCCAAAAGGTGGTTTTATAAATAAATTTTTTTGTTTATTCCAGGCTTTTTCTAAACTACATTACGGATATTTTTAAATCTACCTTTAGTGTATAATAAGGTGTGCTGAAGATACATTGATGATAAACATTATTTTCCGAATTAAAGAAGCAATTCAAGAAGAAAGAAGCTTATTCAATTCCTACTATTAGTTCACATTCTCCCTATATATGTCTTGTACAAATTTTCAATCGTTAATAAAATACTTTTTTATTCATCCACTCGAGTTCAAATACATTTTTGAACTTGTAATGGATGACACTGGATGTTAATGCAGTTTTCAAATATTAATTCATTAATTAAATTAAATTAATTAATTTTAGTTTTTAGATTTAAGTTGCATGTATCTACCAATAGATGGCACCAGATGTAAGAAGAAAATTTCAACTTTATTTATAATGGACTTTCTGCAATATAGTGAAAAAAAGTAAGAATTGACTTTTTTTTACGTTACTTGCTTTGCAAACAATATTTTTTTCTTTCTAATGCAGCTGGCAAACACAGACATGGACGTCTTGGATGCCTTAAGGTAAGTGCTGCACATACGTACTCACTTTGCATTACCCAGGGGGTGCGTGTAACTTGAAGATAAGCTACGGACACGGGTAACAATGCCCCCGCAACGCTCTACGATCCTATTAGACCGGGACCTACTTTTTAAAGTGGATTCCGAACCACTACAAACAACCATGGCACCGCCGGGACTTGAACCCGAAACCTGTGGTGCCGAGCTTTAGAGCGCTAGCCCCTCGGCCATTCAGACCCTTGTAAACAATATTAGTGATGTTTAATTGAAATCTTCCGTATCTATACTGAGTTTCGGGGATGAGAAATCTTGAGGTTGAAATCCTCAATTTGCCTAGAATCCACCTTCCAATCTGCTGTAGAAGGTGAGGAGAAGGATGTCCCTTTGTTCCCAATGCTGTGGAAAATACGGGTGCAACGTAACGGGCCAGCGTGGTTCATCTTGAGTAAAGTCGACACTGCTGTTATAATGCAAATGATTTTAGATGATGTAAAAAACAACATCCTTTATAACTGGCATTTGCATAATTACAAGGTATTTCCTCATCTTGTTACAAATTTCTAAGCTGAACTGAGTAGTACATCTAGGCCATTTAGAATCACATAGCAATACAAGATTGGAAATCCTTTTTTGACGTGGTAATGTAAACAGAAAACACTAGAAATGAAAGAACATTACGTAAGTGAATTTGTGGTTTATTCGTCAATATGCATCAACAAAAGTAACCGTAACAAAGATGAACTATCGATGCATGTCGCTTTTGCACGACATACTTAGGTTCAATCCAAGCATGGCTAGTCCCTCAAATATAAATTGTTCTGTTCCAGGCTAAGCATAAATCGACCTTTGGAATCAGTACCTATCATTCATGACTCATGGAATGAGTTGTGAATAATAGGTACTGATAAGTACTCATTTTAGATGATGATAGGTACTCCCTTTTAGATAACCACTAATACAGACATCCAAAAGGACTATGACTGGAAGTACGTATCATTGGATATCACTGTGAGTACAAGAGCTGTATGGTTCGCCAATTACACTGCACAGCACCATAAACCAGATTCATATCTGCTAGTTGCATTAGGGCAATTGGTTAGCGCTTTGGCCTTTGGTACCACAGGCTTCAGGTTCGAATTGTGTCGGTGGTATGGATGTTTGTTAGTGGTTCGGAATCGACGTTAAAGTGCAGGTCGTGGTCTACTAGCCTAAAGTATGCAAAAAATGACCGTAGAGCGACAAACCAAACCAAACCGCTAGTTCCATATTCGTATGATCAACCATACTTTTACCACTGCATCAATGTGTGAAATAAAAAGTCTGCGAGAACACTCGGGACATTCACGCCCGTACAAGGTCATTAATTGCGTGTGGAAAGCATTTCCGACCTAACATCCGGATGTACCTTACTCCTCCTACGAGTCCATAAACCTGGACCTGGGACATCCTGTAAATGCTTTCAGAAAAACACCTGCTAATTAATTTCTAATGTCAGTGCTTCTGAAGTTATAAAAACTTTTAATTAGCCATAAATTCATTGAAAAAAGATGCAACTGCATTAACATAAATACATTCAATTATTTAAACAGGTGTCTTATTACCTTTTTAGTCATGCTTTCACTGGGCCGTTAATGCAAAGTAAAACCATTATTTGCGACGTCAAACAGTTATGATGGTAACTGATGTGCCTTAGACTGATGCGCAGTTGGCCTTAGCCATGGTTCAAAAATATTTCAAAACGCTGAGAAAATTTTTTTTTAGTTCCGTTACTTAATATATTGTTCATTGTGTTCCTTCGAACCTTGAAATAAGTTTCTTTTTTAAAGAGTAGAGAGTAAAATTTCTACTTCGGTTTGAGCACAAGAGGTCAAAATATCTATATGTTTCGTCTTTAAATGTGCTGATGCCTTCTAAAGAAAGGAATCTCAAGAAATAAAAAAACAATTATTTACGTTAAATGAAGAATCTTAAGTATTTCCTGCTGTCGAGTTGTACCATGAATTCATATAAAATATATGTCTGTGAACGAAGGTGATGATAATTGGAAGTTTATAAGGAAAAGTATCTCCCTATATTAAAGCAAATAAATGAATAATTTTATTGAATTTACTTTTATTTCAATAAAACAATAGATTCTTTGTTGTTTTGCTCTGAAGTTAACGTGTTTATGAAAGAATAACTATATAATGGCATACATGAAAAAGGTTTCAACTATGGCGTTTTTAAAGGTGATGCCAAGGAATGAGTCATTTCAAATGAATTTTTGCTGAAAATAAAAAATGTTCATAGCAACAAAAATTTTAATTTGCAAGCAAAAAATAGGATAAATGGTGCTTTTACAATTAATAGCAGATAATCTGAACGAACTGTTTTATTTGAAAATGAAGTCTATTTATTTGCATACTAGTATATTTAAGGGTATAAGGTTATTGTTTGCTCTGTCGCTCGGTGCCACAGATTTTGGGTTCAAGTCCCGGTGGTGTCATGTATGTTTTGTAGTAGTTCTGAATCCGTTTTAAATCGTAGGGTCCCCTGTCTAATAGGACTGTAGAGCGTTGAGTGTAGGGTTAACAACCTAACTTTGTAAAAAATGAAAACATCTGTATCGAAATCTACCAGTAGGCAGACGGCCTTGGCCCACCATGGGGGCCGTTGCGCCAATGATAATAATGATGATGATGATGAGGTTATCTTTCGTTTTGACATTAATTAAAAAATATTGGTGAAAAAATTATGAAAATTATTCACAGAAAAATTTTTTTATTTGTTGGCATTTTAGAACTCATGGGTATTGCACAAAATACACAAAAAGAACTAAATCTTAGTAAGCGACAGCGAATAATAATATTTTTCATATTATATATATTTAAATTATAAAATTTCGAAAACATTTATTGGAATTTTATGTTTTAATTTCTGATTCCCTCTTTGAGAAATTTATTAGAACTATCTGGTACCACAGGTTTCAGAATCGAATCCTGGTGGTGACTTGGATGTTTGTTAGTGGTTCGGAACCACGTTAAACAGCAGGTCCCGGTCTGATTTGCCTAAAGTGTTAAAAAAAAAAAATGACCTTAGAGCGATAAACCAAGTCTTGGAATTGTCTTCATAATAGAAAATGTGATATCACATATATATGTTTAGCTTTTATTTTTAACTTTGTAGGTATTATTAATAGTATGTAGATAAATTATAAATTTAAATCACCCTCTTAAATATTGATAGTACAGAGGAAAATGTTCCATTATATTTTTAATTAAAAAGGTGTTAGAAAAAAGGACAATTCATTTTTTGAAGAGCCCTTTGTCTAATCAAACTATTTACGTTATTTCAAATATCGAAACTACAATACAGTTAATCCTTTCTATTATATTAAAGTATTGATCACTACAATTGTAACATTGTATTATAACAGCACCTTATACGATTGCTAAATTATTGTTTAGGTAAAGATATAGATATTACAGAAACAATGAAACTAAAGAGAAAAATTTAGGCGTGTCTTTTCGATTAAGTCTCCAATGCCACGCTTTTTGCTCGTGATTCAATTGCTGCTTTGTTCCTAAGTCTTACTGGGATATATTTATTTACTTAGAATTGGCGTCGGCCATTCATGCAATGCAGACTCTACAGCGTGCATCTGAACATTCATATTGAATAAAAACAAGTAACATAAATTTTTTTATTTAAATCAATTCTACTTTTCAAACTCTATGGCAGAAAGTCCTTTATAATTAATTTTCATTCATTTTTTTAAGTTTATCTGGTGTCATCTTTTGGTAGATATGACAACTTCAATCTAAAAGAAACTGAAATTAATTAATTAAATTTAATTACTGAATTAATATTTGTAAAAACTGTATTAACAGCAAGTGTCATCCACTGTATATTAAAAAAAATGTATTTGAACTTGAGTAGATGAATAAAAAAGTATTTTATGAACGATTGAAAATTTGAACAAGATATATATAGGAGAGTGTGAGCTAATAGAAGGAATTGAATAACTGCTTAGAAATATGCAGTAAAAGAAGGCTAATGGCTTGAATTTAATATTATTCATATTTACACTTAAGCTTTTGCCGCTACTTATATATATTACAATCAAATTTTATTTCTTATGGACTTTTTTTCTCATTCATTATGTTTGTCTTTTAAAAATGATGACTGCAAGTGCTGATTTCAATAAATTGTACTTTTGATGATGCTTGATATTTTGAGTTAGGTCTTTTACCGCTAGAATAGAAGATAAATAGCTGAAGCCGTTATACCAAGGGGACTGTTACATAGCTCCACTTTATTTGAAGAGTTTGCACTTTTCTCACACATCACTGGACACAACGGAAAGACTTTCAGGTGAACGATTTATCGTACGCATTCATAGGATTTGGTTTTGGTTTAATATCAGGTTTTTAAGTGTCCTGTCTAATTTTGGTAACTCTGGCAACTCCAGATCTGCTAAATATAAACAACACAGTGTACTGGTGTGGGTACGAGCAACCAGATTGTAATTGGGTGTGGTTGGTCTGTGTTACTTGCGGCACAGGTTGTAAAACTCACACATAAGCAATTTGAATCAGACAATATTTTACATTCAAAAACATAGATTTGTGGAAGGACTCCACTTCTAAGCTGAAAACCCGATACTCGGTTACGCGCAGGGCGCGCTGAAATATACTTTCTCTTCAGGGGACAGTCTGTAGGCCAAATAATGTGCCGGTATACGCTACGTATATATCCTCTCTCAGCAGAAGTGCCTCTTGCGCTGTATTTCCTCTCGAGTGAGATTCTCGAGACCGACTGACCATTTCTCCTGAAAGCCATAGAGCTCTTGCCAGTGCGTAGGAGGAAGCATGGATACAACAGTAATTTTTCTTGCAGTGCAATTTAAAGATTAAAAAAATTTAATCTTTTCTCATTATATATTTTAACTAGCAAATTCTTAGCATGTAGTCTAAAAAGAAAATTGTTTCAAATTTTTTAAGCCAAGAAATCATTGTAATTTACCCACGGATCGGGAAAAAAACATCTAGAGAATTATCTAATATATCCATATTTCATTTTTTTATATAATAAACCCATACATATACAATATACATGTAATAAAAATATATATTTTTAACAAAAAACTCGATATTTGTTACTATATTAATTTAATAACTATTGCAATAATTGGGTCGATTTTTATAATATTCAAACACAAAAATCATGAATAATTTTTATTTATTAATTTCTCTGCGCTCATGCCTAAAAAATATTGCTCTCACAAATATCTGTGTTCCAAATAGGTATGCCCATTGTAATGTATTATTTAGCAACATGTACGCATCTACTTTGTTTAGGGCAATTTAAAGATGGAATTTATTTTTTGGCTATAAATATCGTAGAGATAAAACAAGTAATATAAAAAAAATAATTGAAGCCAATTCTATTTTTTTCACTAAAATTGCAGAAAATCCTTTATAAATAATTTTCTTTAATTTTTTAAGTTTATCTGGCGCCATCTATTGGTAAATATATGCAACTTAAATCTAAAAAAACTAAAATTAATTAATTAAAGTTAATTAATGAATTAATATTTGAAAAACAGTATTAACATCCAGTGTCATCCACTACAAGTTTAAAAAATGTATTTGAACTTGAGTGGATGAATAAAAAAGTATTTTATGAACGATTGAAAATTTGAACAAGTTATATATAGGGAGAGTGTGAGGTAATAGAAGGAATTGAAAAATATGTGGACAGCGATCCTATGTTTAATTGTTGTTGTCGCATCCCCCTCATGGAAGAAGGGAAGGGCAGCTTTAGGGGCATCTTGAGAACAGCTCTGTTTTGATGCACCCATAGGTAGTCTGACTTTTGCTCCGTATCGCTGAAGAAGGAGGTAGGTGCCTTCCGGGAAAATTTTTATGGGGAACAAGGCCAGATTTGCGGATCGTATGGTTGAAAACTCGAAAAATTTTTACGGGTCACCAGGTAGTCTGAATGCTGAGGCAAGAGGCGGAACTTCATAAACGCCATCGAGTTTCCTCGTTTTTTGAAACAATTTTTACAACAAAAACCACCAGTGGATTGAACCTCCGCCCACTGAGCACATTGTCACTGATATCCAATATTTAGTCTAAAATGTAATTGTCGAAAGATCTGATGTTCTAGACCCCAAACCTTTTCGGTCGCGGGCCAAAAATTGAAAAAAAAAAAAAAAGGTTGATTGGCCAAGAAAAATTTTTGCTAAAATTTTAAAAACAATATACAAGTATTACAATTTAAATATGTTAATGAGCAGAATGAAATCGAGATTTCATTTTTAAAAGTTCCTTATAGTGAGGTTCCAAGTAAGAACCTCACTATAAGGAATCACAAATGCTCATCTGTCAGTCTACTTCTGAAATAATTCTTTCCAAGATTCATAGTTGAAAATACTTGTTCACATATATCAGATGAAGCAAACACAGCACTGATTTTCTGACCGTGAGATATTGAATTTGGGAAACCTACTTTCGATATTGATTTGAAAAAATCTAAGTTTGGCATATTTAGAAACAACTGCTTGAAATGATTGTTAGAATGTAACTCAATTAATACATCCTGCCAATCTGACCTCACTACTTCACAATTTTCGTTGAAAGGTATGGCAAAAATATCCAAATAGAGAAAGTAAAAGATCAGCAGTTCTTTGGAAAAAGGAAGGAAGAAAAAAAAAATAATGTTTAATCAAAGTAGAAAAGGCGATGGATATATAATGTATAAATATATATTTCTTTTAATTTGCCTCGAACCGGCAAAAATTAAAATTCTATCCGCGGGCCGGATAGAATCTTCCGGCGGGCCGGATTTGGCTCGCGGACCGTAGTTTGGAGACCCCTGTTCTAGACTAAGACATTGAAAAACAAATTTTTCTGATATTTTAAATGTTTATGTGTCGTAGAAATTTGTGTTTATTGATTTCTTTATGTTCATGCCTAAATATAATTGCTCACAAATATGTATTAGTCCAAATAGACCTGCTCATTGTAATATATTATTTAGCAATATGCGCATCTACTTTGTTTTGCGCATTTTCAAGATGGAGTTTATTTTTGGCTATAAAAAAATGTATAGACAAAGTTTTAAATTTAATCCTGCATGAAATTAATTAACCCCTGACCCGTAAAAACAAAACATCTCTTGTCTTGAACTCTGCCAGTAAGCAGATGGCCTTGACCCACCACGGGGCTGCTGCGCCACTGATGATGATGATGATGCAATTAATTGGAAGGGATTTGATGTTCTAGTCTAAGACATTGAAAAAAATTTGTAATTCTGATATTTTAAATGTTTAATCTTTTTATTAAATTGGGTTGATTATGTTTCTTGTTTTAATATTTCATTAAATTTTCAAAATTAAAAAAAAAAAAAATTTGCCAATTATATAAGTAAAATGTGCTGTAATGAAGTCTACGTATGTCTGTCAGATAAAAGAAACCCAAACTTCAACGACTGACAGCAAAAACATTTCAGTTATCTTTATAATACTGTGCCTAAAAAGTAAGACCATTATTTTTTTTTTTCAAAAACTCTATTTATTCTTCCAAATTTATTTCATCGCTTTCAAAGTAATCCCCTCCGGACACAATGCACTTATGCCAACTTTTTTTTATAATCTTCAATGCATGCTAAAAAGCCATCGGAAGGGATGGCCTTCAAAGCGCGGGCGATTCACGTTGAATCTCTTCAATCGACTCAAAACAGCGTCCCCTGAGTGGTCTTTTGAGTTTAGGGAGTAGCCAGAAGTCGCAAGGTGGGAATACGGTGGTTGTGGAACGATATGAGTTTCATTTTTGGCGAAAAAGTCACGGAGAATCAATGCAGTGTAAGCTGGCGCATTCAGTGTTTTCGGTACATGGAGATTTGACGCGTTTGAGGCCCAAACTGGAATTGACCGATCTTTTTGAAATTCCAACATCGTCAGCAAGGTCTCTAATTGTAAATTGACGGTTTTCAAGCACCAAATCTTAACATTTTGGACGTGAGCTTCGTCGGTTGAGATTGATGGTCGACCAGAGTGCTCTTCGTCTTCAACGCGTTCTCTGCCTTCTTTGAACTGCTTATACCACCGATGGAGGCTTCTTTCCGATAGAGGAATGCTCAACGAATGCCTTCTGCAACATTCTGTACGTTTTCGCAAATAAAATTTAATACAAGTTCTTTGCTCAATTAAATTAGGCATTTCAAAAATCGTCGGAATCAGTTTTAGCGTCTCACAAAACCAAGAGTAACAACATTAATGAATATTTATTCAAATACTAATGAATATTTTGACGTCAAATTTCACACAGATGTCAAGGACAGGGCCAGAAACATATAAAAGAAAAAAATTGAAATTCCATAACACCCGGAAATTTTAAATTGAAAATTGGTCTTACTTTTTGGACACAGTAGTATGTATGCCTGCCAGATAAAAATAAACCAAAACTCCAACGCCTGACAGCAAGAACATTTCAGTTATCTTTATAAAGTTCTTCCTGTCTCAAGAACTCTCATGACCTTTACTACACTTTGCTGATATCATAACAAGAAAGAATGGAGAATAAAACAAAAAGAACATCAACCAAAAAGAATACCATTGTGAGATTTCTCATTCAAAAAGAATTCGCGCGTACTTTACTTTTCCCACCTCTACCAAGTTAAGCGACAAGTAAAAATAACAATATGTATAAAAAGCTGAATATCTCAAAATGACTTGATTTATGTCTCATTATATTCAAGCATATTACGAGGAATTTTAAGCTTTAAAAAAAAATGAATTTTTTAGTTTGTTGCATTGAATTTAAAAGACTTCAGAAAAGATGTACTTGGAAATAAAAATGTTTTTGGTTGGATTATATTTGCATTATAGAGATTCTAACATTATTTATTCGATAACAAATATTGAATAAATATAGTTAAAATGTAATTTGTAGCCTGATGAATTTTATATATCTGTATTATTTAAAATATACATATCTGTATTATTTTTTTATTAAGCGTCTAGAATTATATATACTGGAAGAAATTTTAAGATCGTTATATTGAAGTATTTTTTATGTTCTTTGTGCAGCATTATGGTACAAATATAGAGTAAAACATTTTAAAATTTGAATTTGATTTTTAAATTTTAATTATTGAACTTTGGAATGAGTTCAAATAGAAAGAGAGACGTATCAAATCATTTTATAATAATTAGAAAATTTAAAAAAATAATAATAATGAAGAAGCATTCATTCTATCATGAGCTTTAATTGTGATGTATTTCAAAACTATAACATATTATCTTTTTGAGATCTTATGTTTAGATCGAAAACTATTTCGATTCTGATTTCTTTCAAAATAACGTATTTACGAGGAAGTGTGTTTTTGATTTAACTACCAAAAAGTCACAAGTTAAAATCGAATATTTTTTTTAAGACTTTCTTTTAATATTTGATTTAATCAAATAAAAAAAATTCTCTCTGAAGTGATTAGTTTATTATATCAATAGTCTATGACATTTAATATTTATTTATTGTCGCTGTAAAGAGTTATAAGAACACATATAAAACACATAAGTAATTACATGCAATACAACTGATTGTCATTTTGTAATTTTTGTTTTATTATTTTATTATTATTATTATTATTATTATTATTATTATTATTATTGTTATTATTCTGGTTGTTGGTGTTGTTCTTGTTGTTGCCGCCCGTCTCGTGGTTCAGTGGCAACGCTGGCCGCTGGAGCATGAGGGTGGAGGTTCAATCCGCTGGTGGTTTTGTTGTAGACACCGTTTTAAAGAAGAGCAAACTCGATGGTGTTTGTGTTGCCTCGTTAGTCTGACTACCTGGTGAGAGTTTTCCAGGGTTTTCTTCCTTATGATGCACAAATGCGAGGTGTAGTTCTTCTAAAGTCCTCCCTGAAGCCACTGTCCTCCTTCTTCAGCGTCACGAAGCCAAATCATACTTTGACCTACGTATGCTTCTTCACAACATAAGCTGGCCCCTTTTTCCTTCTTTCCATGAGACCACACGGGATTCATGAACTTGGTCTAGATGTTGTTGTCTACCAAGTGGGATAAAAAATTATTATTTGTAATTTCAACTAAAATTAACCATGTTATTCACATATTGTCTTCTATGAAAGCAGGGAATTTTGACCGGTGGTCATTCGCCGCCATAATGGCGTACATAGAGCAGATTCAAATTATACAGTGGGCACTATAGGGCTGTTGTATTGTGGCAGCATGTCACCATAATTTGGAATGAACATTCACAGACGCAGTGTTTCTGAGGTCAACAGTCCCTCCCCTTTACCTAATAGAAGGAGTTTTTGGTCGACGGATTCATGGATATACATTCTTATCTATTTCAGTTCAGCTTCACCTGCCAGATATGGGAAGGGAAACAATTAATTTAGAAACACAAGACAAATCCATTAGACCATTTTAGCCTTATATTTTTAGTATTAAACAAATAAATATTCTTATATAAATAAGAATGTTAAAAATTAAAATTCTAATTATGAGTATATAACGCATACATAGATAATTTTACATACTTAATACGCATACATCATAATTAGATAATTTTTTATCGCTTTATAAACTTAACGTTTTATATTTGATCTAACCATTTAGAACTTAGATTTATACTATTTAATTATTTTATGGCAAAATTAATTTTTAATCAGGAAATAAGAAACAAATTGTCATTTACAATGACTTAAGTTTCATGCAGTTTTTTAAATTTTGATTATCTGAGTTATTCTTTTCAAATAAGAATGGCACTGTTTTATAAAATTCAAATTTTGAAAAGAAAAGTAATAAAATTGAAATGTAACGAAAATAAAAAAAAAAATAAAATAATACAAACAAGGGAGAAAAAAAGTATAATTGACTGGGCCGATATACAGGTTACCCATACAATTTAGAATTTAATGCTATAGCAAAACACATAACAGCAATCTTAAAAAATAAAAAAAAATATATATATATATATATAGGATTTCCAAACAATTTTCTTTTTTGAAAAATCTCATTTTCACTTTGAAATAAAATTGTCTTTGAAAATTTTACATTATTTAATTATATAATTATTAGCTCGTGAAAGAATTTTTAAATAAACCAATAAGAACAGCCCATGAAGAAATTTAAAAAAAATAAACCAATAAAAAGTGATGATCGTTGAAAGTGGACAAGGAAAAGGAATACTGATCAGGGTCACGAAACAAGTGATCAAGGAAACGAAATACCCCGCAGTAAAAACAATATCCATAATTTTATAGATAGCTAGTAATTAAATTTTAATAGTTTAAATTTTAGATAGTAATCAAATTTATTATTATGTTTACCGAAAAATGCATTACAAAATCAAAATGCACAGATAAAAACTTTATAATAATTTTTAAAGTAGTTAACTAATGTAAAATACTATAAATTTAAAATTCCTGCAATTTTGTTAAATTTGTTATCTTGATCCATCAAAAATATATATTTTTAGTTTATGCATAAAAATTTGAATTTCTTTAAAACTTCGAATAACCTTATTTTGTTTTGAATAAATAAATCAGTAACTAAGCAATAATTAGAAAAAAAAATGCATATTGTCTTGAGCAACTACTACTACTACAGTTATGAATAAAGATTATAAATACTTACCACACTTTCTTTTTAAATATTTATGATACTGATTATGATTATTCATTCTGATTATGATCAAGAATGAATTAGGTTTTTTTTTTAGTTCAGAGAAATCTTATTTGTTTACAAAAAAAAAAAAAAAAATCGAATTTATACACAATCTTCAGTGTAAAAACTGAATCATAAAATGTTATGATATATCTGCCAAAAAAAAAAAAAAAAAAAAAAAGATGCAGACAAGGAGACAGAAAGATGAGGGTAAAAAAAACCTTTGTTAGAAAAATCTATTCTGCTACTCAATCAAATCTTAGCAAGCGCAAATTTTATATTCCCGAAAAAGAAGCATGGTAAACAATTCCAACTTTTGTACTTCTTAAAAAAATATAGTTTGAAATATTTTTTTGCTCAGTGAATAACGAAAACCTAAAAAAATATTTCAACAACTTTTTATGTTTCATATATTTTTATAATAAACTATCGGATAAAAGAGAAGATATACTGTATATTTTTTTTTTTAATAAAAATTAATTTAGGCATTACATTTTTTTATTTATTTTATTGTGTTAATTTATATTTGCTAAGTATTTTAAAAGTAGGCATCTACAGGCATCCAGTTAAATACTATTTTCTTAAAATTTAATTCTTTTAAATAATATATTCCATTCTTATTGAATTTTCAAAATATTAATTCATATCCACAAAATAGAAAAATTTTTATTAACATAAAATATAGTTTTTTAAGGCCTGCATTATTATTGTAAGTAATAATTATTAATTCCTCGTAAAAAAGGAAGTTCTATATGATTATATTTTGTTAATTAATAACATATATTTTTTTATTTCCGAAAAAGGTAAATAAATAATATTCTAAAGATGCAAATTGTTTGAAATTAATAAATATAGCCAGCACAAATTATTAACGACGTCTATTTTTTTATTTCCAAACAAAAGACAAATAAATAACATTTTGAAGATCCGTATTGCTTGAAATCAATAATATAGCCAGCACAAGTTGTCTATTGTTATTTCCGAAAAATGATAAATAAATAATATTCTAAAGATCCATATTGCTTGAAATTAATAATATAGCCAACACAAGTTATTAATGACGTCTATTTTTTCAATTCCTTTTATTAGCTTACACTCTCCCTATATATATATCTTGTTCAAATTTTCAATCGTTCATAAAATACTTTTTATTCATCCACTCAAGTTCAAAAATATTTTTTTTCAACTTGTAGTGGATGACACTGGACGTTAATACAGTTTTTCAAATATTAATTCATTCATTAAATTTAATTAATTAATTTTAGTTCTTTTTTAGATTAAGTTGCGAATATCTAATAATAGATGGCGCCAGATGTAAGAGGAAAATTTCAACTTTATTTGTAAATGACTTTTCTGCAATATAAGGGAAAAAGTAGGAATTGACTTAAAAAAATATTTTTTTATTATCATTATTAATATTTAATTCCTTCTATTAGCTTACACTCTCCCTATATATATCTTGTTCAAATTTTCAATCGTTCATAAAATACTTTTTATTCATCCACTCACGTTCAAATACATTATTTTGAACTTGCAGTGGATGACACTGGATGTTAATACAGTTTTTCAAACATTAATTCAGTAATTAAATTTAATTCATTAATTTTAGGGTTTTTTATATTTAAGTTGCATATATCTACCACTAGATGGCGCCAGATAAACTTAAAAAAATGAATGAAAATTATTTATAAAGGACTTTTCTGCAATATAGTGAAAAAAAAGTAGGAATTGACTTTAAAAATTGTTTTTTTTTTTTTTTTTTTTTTTTTGTATTACTTGTTTTTTATTTCAGAAAAAAACGACAAATAACTAATATTCTGAAGATCTAAATCGTTTGAAATTCATAATAATACAGCACAAGTTATTAATGTCTATTTTTTGTTTCAGAAAAAAATGTAAATAGAGACTAATATTCTAATTATCCGAATTGTTTGAAATTAATAATATAGCCAGCACAAGTTATTGTTATGATAATTTTTTATTTTTATAGTTTCGAGTCCATTAAATGAGTCTGGATTTAATATTTATGATTTGAATTCAAATTTTCCTGAATTACTGATTGCTTTGGAATACCTTAGAATTTTGTCGTATTTAAATATTATAGGTGAACGAAAATTTTCAGAAGTGGTTCTAAAGATAGTTTTTTAGAATTCCAGCTTTGAATATGATACGTAAAGTATTTGATGGAAAAAAAAAAAAAAACCGGAAGAAAGATTAAATATATATGCATTATACATTACTTCTAAGAATTATTAGACGAATGAGTGATTAATGTTCAAATAAGACGAGTGATCGATTGATTGAGAGTGATTGATTGCTTCTTCTTCGTGTTATTGCACTGATGTTTTGGATCAGTTACAGATTATTCAGTTATAATTTAATGCAAGCCATTTCTTGCAGCGTTCAATTTAAATGGTTTGAAAATTAAATAGTAGATATTGGTGTTTGATGTATTTTATTTTAAGTGTCATTAGAATGTTAATGTTTTTATGTTTTATTTCAGTTGAGTAATTTAAAAAGTGTTTTACACTTCTTTTTAAAAAATATTTCACTAGAAATTTTTTTTTTTAAATTAGAAAAATTAGCAGAAATTAGTAGAAAATTATTTTTGTAAATATAATTAAACATTCGAATTTAAAAAAAAAATATATTTTCTCAGAATTCAAATGTTCTAAACCAACTGTGGCTTTTATTTATATTATGATCGTTTCAACAACAGATGTTTAGCGAATTCCCAAATTTGTGCATAATTCAATTTTTTAGAAGGATATTATTCCTATAAGAACAATTCTCTAAGAATTCTTTTAAGAATATCAATAACTTTTCATCTGAAATCTTATTATTAAATTTAAGAAATATAGGACGATTTATAATTTAACCACTGATAATGTAAGGGCAAATATCTGGTTTAACTCTAGAAACAGATGTATCTATTATTTTTAAGGGTGCTGGTGAAATATATGTTGTGCATTTCAAAGTTCCTTTGAAAGAAAAAGATGTAATGGTTAATTTGGATTTTTTTTTACATGTAGTTTTTCTTTTAAGGAGTGCAATGTAGTCATCCTAGGAGGAGTGCTACCTCCTCGTGGTGCATTCCGGGCAACGTCTGATACTGCAAAATCAACTACAAACTCGACCTTTAGTCTGGCTCTTAGTGTGAGTTTCTTTGAATTCTTCAGAGGAAAGCAGGTGGTTTGTCCTATTATCATCGATGTCATTGCTACAGCTTTTCTGTGGTCACAATTATCTCCGCAAGCACCTTCGCAGAATTAAACTGACACCTGACCCTCCCTGTCTTCTGTGTGGTATCCATGAAGAAATGGATATGCCTCCTATTCTGCACTACCTCCTGTTTCTTTACTGGATTGCCAGACTTAAGTGGAGGGATCAATTGATGTCATTTGTTTCTATCTTGTTCTTTGTATTTATTTGTTTTTATATCTGTTGTCCTGTAAACTTGATATTGGAAATACAAAAAAATTGTTTCTTTTAAAATCGCGTAATTTTGTTTTATTTGTAAATAAATAAAACAAAAATTGTTTTTATTACAATCAAAATCTCTGCAGGGCATTTAAATCCCTAAAGGACATTTCCTTCCCTATGACGCCACTCTTCTTGGCTGCTTGGTAATTTTCCGTGCGATCGATAGTTTGACTAATACAAAAATCACAAAAATTAAATCACAGCAAATATTTTCTGTATATGAGGTTCGAACGCTTTCCGCCGTTTGATTTTGAAAATGGCATAATTATTAATACAAACTTAGTGTTATTTTACTCAGAATAAAAAATACAAAAACAAATAATAACGTTTTCGAAAACGATATATTATTTATAATTTTGTAAGGCCGAATAAGTTTTGTTACTAGAAAAAAAAATCATTTTCAATATTTTAATGCAATTGTTTAAATAAGGAAAAAAAAAAAAAATTTCTTTTAGTTCACAAGCAATAATTTAAATACAAGATTATTTGATTGAAAATTATCATTTTTATCTTTTAAGGATAATATAAATAGAAGACGACCCGCGAAAATATATAAATAAAACAAATGTTTATTTATGATCACAAAATAGTAAACATTAAGATTAGAAAAAAAAAAAAAAAATCAAATTATGATTTGTGAACTTAATATACAATATTTATTTCTGCAAACGCTTTCTTTAAATATCGTTTGTAATATTTTAATGCAATCGTTTTCTTTTATTTAATGTTTACTACAATGTTTTATTACAAAGCAATAATTTAAATACTTTTAAATAATAAAAGATTATTTGATTGAAAACTATCAAGAGATTTTTTAACAAAACTTCTTTATGGGTAATATAAATAGAAGAGGATTCTCAAAAATATATAAATAAAACAAATATTTATATATTATCACAAAATAATAACCATTAAAATTAAAATAAGAAAAGAAAATTATGACTTGCGAATTAAATAAACAATATTTTTTATTGCAAAACTCTTTCTTTAAATATCATCAGACGATACGTATTACGTTAAAAATGCATAAATAAATATATTTGTGTACATGCCACAAAAAAAAAAAATTAACAACATGATGAACTTTACTAATTCTAAACTAGTTAAACTCAGTTCTGCTGGCATAATTTTTTTTTTTTTTTTTTTTTGGTTATTCATTTTCTATCATTTATTCACACTACTCAGTGACCAGGTAAGTCAAATCCGTGTTTTCGGCTAAATAACCGCAACTGTAATCAGGTTTTCAGGAAATACTATTTCAACAACGCCTGGCACCATCATCATCTATTCAGCTGAAGATGTTGGAAAAAGTGTTGCGTGACGTCACGCCCTAACCCGCATGCGTCATGACGAAGTATGCGCGGTAGCCCCGCCTACCGAAGCGAACTGGTTTTCTTTACTCCCGCTTTCAGGATTTGATCAAATGGGTAAAAGCAACACAGGGATGAAGACCTGCGGGAAATTCATGTTGTAGAATAATTTCTTTTTCTATCTCGTGTTTTTTCGGTTCTTTTTTGGGGTTCTTCAACTTCTTGCCTCCTGTGTTTTACGCTCTTAAAGAAAGGTGAGTGATTAATTTTGATTACATATTTCGAATGAAATTTTGTTGATGTTCGATAAGTTGTAGAAAATTTATTGACGGAGAAGGTATAAGGATATTTGAATTGTAAACACCCGGAAAAATGTGGCAGCTGTCCAAGTTCTTTTTTTTTTTATTCATCAGATGGTTATTTAATCAAAATTTGTCATAATATTTTCAAATAGAATTTTGTTTATTTGGTGAGTTGCCAAATGTATTTTGTAATATACTTTTATGGAATTTAATGAGAATGTTCTTAAAAATGAAGCATATTTTTTTAGAAATACGTTTTGCTTAATATACTTTTATAATATGAATTATTAAAAAAAAAAAAATTTCACAACTGATGAAACGTTAAAGGAAAATAATTAAGAAATTTAAAGTGATGCTTACACAATTAAGGAGAAAATGGATTATGTTTTTAAATTAAACAACATCTAATGTTAAAAGCGAAAGATGATGATATTTTTTGTTATAAAAAGTTTCTAGCTTTATGATAACTTACATTCTTTTTTGAAAAATTTATTCATAAGTAATTCACTATTATATATAAAATCTCACATTCTGTCATTATGAAAAAATAAAAGCACTGTTGGATTTATACGTAAATATATATTACGTTCTGTTTAATTTTTTTTTTTTTTTCTGGAATGAGAATTTTTATTTATATTTTAAAAAAAATTTATTACAAAGGGGAAGAGAGATTGCTTCTTGCTTATACTGAATGTAAAATAAATGCAATAAAAATATATGATAAATAAAACGAAAAGAAAGGACTTACTGAGTTTAAAAATTTTCTGTATTAGAACTTAATAATAATAAATAATCGTCTGGCCAGGTTACCCATAAAAGTTTTTGATGATTACTCATTTATCTTGTTTAAGTTTAATTTTAATTAGATGTTTCGTGTAATTTAAAAACATATATATTTTAACAACAACTATCCTTTTCAATTTAATATCTGAATTAGTGACTCATTTAAAAACTAAAATTTCATTTTTGCGTAAAACTGATTCGTAGCTACTTTTTCAAAGCGGGAAAATAAATAAATAAGTAAAAAAATAATAATAATGGGCTGATTCGATATACTGGCTACCCATAAAATTTAGAATTTAATGTAAGAACAAAATGCATAACAGCAATCTTGATAAATAAAAAGTGTAGAATTCAAAACGTTTTTTCTTTTTTTGAAAAATCTCGTTTGCACTTTGAAAAACGTTTTCTTTACTTTCATCAGACGTTCTTTTAGAACAATTTTACATTACTTAATTTTATAATTATTAGTTCGTGCAAGAAGTTTAAATAAATAAATAAAAAAAAAAAAAAATCCTCGTTAAAAATAATAATAAAAAATAATAACTAAATAAAAAATAAAAATAAAATACAAATAAATAAATTAATTAAAATAAAAATAAAATGAAACAAATAAAGTGAAAATTAATCAATACGAATATTTGAAAGTAGTCCGGTACACAAAAAACTCTCCTTAAAACAATACTAGTAATTTTATGGGTAATAAAATAAAATAAGAATATTCAAATGTCTGAGCGAAATCTCAAAAAAGGAAGTTATGACTTCTCTGAACGAGAGGGCGAAAAGTAAGTGCTATGTCTCCCATAGGACCGGATATTTGCGTGGGCACATATTTTCTCGATTTTCTTTTTCTTCATGAATGTTTTAAAGGTGAATGATATCTACGAAACAGGTTTAGTTAGCGTTTAAATATAGCTTGAATATTTACTATCTTTTTTGCTGAAAATAAAATAAAGAAATTTATTCTATAAAAATATTATGAGCAAAATTCGATTACATCTAACTGAACGAGATTCAGATATTACTAAAAATACATGATTGGCCACCTATTTTATATTTGATATCGATTTCCAACACAAAAATTAATTCTTTTCTTTCTTTGTAAAATTATCTGTGGTCAACTGTCTATCTGAAAAAATTGTGCGAATATTTACTAAAATTAATGCACTTCACCTTCTTTACAAATTTAATGATAAAGATTTAGGGCAGCAAAAGTATTATTAATAGTATTTAGTAAAAGATGTTTTAAAAATACTTTAAAAGAAGAATACGAAATATGTTCTTTTAATAATATGCATTATGTTACTAGTTCGTATTGAAATGCTTATGCTCTTTTCATATATGAACAACATTAATTAGTTAAATAAATATTTTTTATCAATAATTATATAAATTATCAGGTCTGATTTTCAAAAACTTTGTTTTAGCCTTTCTTCAACTGTTGTTAAGTATAGAAGTTATATTTTAGAGTGAGAAAAATTTATATACAAAATTAGTTTCTGGTGTTTAAGAATTACTTTTCACTGCATGGGAATAAATGGTAGTAATTATGGCTTATGTGTCGTTAATTCAAACGTTTACTACAGTTATTAATAATAAAATAAATAATTAATTTTAATTGCAATTAAATGATAAATTTAAAATAGTAAAATTAATAATAAAATAATGAACTTAGTTAATTTTTAATTAATAAAAAATAATTTATTAATAAAAAGTATTTATAAATTAAATAAATACTTTGTAATTTATAAAATACTTATTTAAATTTTACAATTTATAAATAAAAAAATTAATTAATTAATTGGACTGGACTAGATAATTTTAAATCTACTTAAATTATCGTTTATTTTCATTATCGCTTTACAGATCAAATGAAGAACATATAGTAATTTTTTCCCATTGTTACTTATGATTACGCTTCTATCCCTTTTATCTTTATTGGATGGTTACCTTTTCGCGCCTTTAATCTACAACTCATTCATTCAAGCAAAAAGAATAGTATTATATTTTTAGCCGTTTTCCCACATTTTTCTATTTCTGTCTCGGATTCTGTTGAGGTGAACTGATTCGAAACCGGAACTGACACAGATTGACGAAAACCCTTCTGCAGCCCCTTGATGTTGGTATTGGGAAACAAGAAGCGATTGTCTTCATCGGCTGTTATGACATACGACCGATTTGAGGAGAATCACTTGACCTCTCCTCTAACTCTGAACAGCTCCTCTACGAGAGGTGTTTAGTAATTTTATCGGTGTGCCTTGTATTACAAATGAGGTTTTTGCAGTCCAAGGATCCCATTAATGACTCATGAAAGATAAAAGAGTTGACTCCATTTAACTCATTATCATGTCCTGCTTTATTTATTACTTGAGTTTTACATTGATGAATAAAAAATATTTACTGTGTTAAAGGTAACGCTTTGATTCTGGATCTACAAGCCAGTTCTTTTTTATCTAATGATAAATGTGTTTACTAGATGTAATTAAGAAAAAGTTTCGTTTGAATATAAAATGTAAGTTTTTCTCATTCACATTTAAAGTAGATATCAAACAAAAATATCATAATCTTTTCATATTTTTGAATGAGATGCATTTCTGTTGTACGTTGTATGAAAATCTGCAGCTTATTATGCTTTTGACAGCCGTTTATAAAACCATTAGCTTAATTGGTATTCATCATCATCATCATTATCATTGGCGCAAAAAGCCCCATGGTGGGCCAAGGTTGTTTGCTTACTGGCGATGTTTTCTTTTTACGAGGTGGGGTTGCCAGTAGACCAACAGTCTTATTAGACCAGGATCTACAGTTTAAAGTGGATCCCGAACCACAACAAACATCCATGGCCCCACCGAGACTCGAACGCGAGACCTGTGGCACTGAGCGCCAAAGCGCTAGTCACTCTGAGATCAGGCCCTTTAAAAATATAATTTAATGCAGAAAGCCCGTAAATGAAATAGTAACATTAATAAGACGGCAGCATAATTTAAATAGCAACATTGATATGTTAATATGTATATTATGTAACATTGGTGAGTGACCATTGAAAGACTAGTGAATATTAATTTTTTAACATCTACTTTAAATATGAATGAGATACATTCGAGTTTTATAAGTAAGAAACAGTTTTAGTTCGTTAATCATAAAGTAACGTTTATATGATTGGTTCAAAACATATATTTGGTTCAATAATTAGCGGACTGTTTCAAAATCAAGTCTTAACTGAAAAATATATTCATATTTTCATTAAGGGGAAATTTAAAACTATTTTAAAACAATTATTACTGCAATTCATATTGCTATTTCGAAAAGAGTTTCCTCTTTCTTGCTGATAGTAATACTAATAAACTTGGTTTTTTTTTTCAGACTAAAACTTGTAAATGCTCTGTATAGGATACAGTCCATTTTTCAAGTTTTGATAATAAGTGAGCGTATATATATATATATATACATATAGTATACAGTGAATTTGGAAGTTTTGAAAATAGTTGAGTGTAATATTATGGCATAAAGGAAACACTGCATGAAAAATATGCCATAGGCGTGGAAAAATACAGACATACTCACACATATATAATTACCTTTTTTTCCAATTTTCAGTGTGGTATTCGGATTTAAATTATACTACAAATCAAATTTTTTTTTTCTCAATATGATATACCTAAAATTCCAGTTACAAAATCTCTTTTTTTCATACTACACAATCTTTTTCTATTTAATGAATAAGTGGAGTTCTATTAAGATTTCATTTTAGAAACAGTATTGCATAGATGTAGTATATCACCTGAAGGGAAAGAGTGAAAAAGAAAAAAAAAAATTCCTGAGGTTTTTACTACCACCTTCAACCACTAATTAGGTACTTAGAAGGCAAGTATGCGAGAACTCCATATAAGGAGAGTGATTCATTCATTCACATAGGTGCGTGTTTAGTTACGAGCTCGACAGGGAATTTAACTTGCGTCCCTGTTTGGTTCATTGCAGATATAAAAACATGACGTCACTTCCCCCATATGCACTAGTAGTTCAAATTTCGTCGTCTTAAACGTTGTTGAATTATTTCTACGATTGCTTTTCTCACATTAAATAAATTTTAAGCTGTCTAAAGAGGGTAAACATTAAAAAAAAATTATATTTTGTTATTGTATTTTAAATGCATTATGTCTATTACTGTTTATGTATGCTGTCATAACATATAACAGCAATAGAAAAATTAGAACTAATTAAGTAATCATTATAAATTATGGTAATCCACTTGTGATAGGAATATGTTTCCTACTAACACAATTCTGTCTAACAAAATCTGATGTTAATGGATTACTTTCAATTTTTAGTTATTAAGTTTTTTTTTTTTTTTTTTAAACAAGCTTATTGCATACAATTATGTCAGTTTTTCTTTTATTATTATTTATTTCACGGAATAATTTGTATGGTTTGAATGGTGGAAAGTATTCGATTCAGTGATGAGAATATTCGCATGTGAGATTTATATTTTAAATTGCCTGTTTTTTTAATGACCTGAAAACATTTGGTACTACATAGACAGATCTATAGCACATTCAACGTTACCCAGTTTGCATTGCAAACAGGGTAGCTTTATACTATATCCCCATTTTCCGAGAGAACAGGCTGTAACGGCATGTTGGATAGCATGTAGAGTTATGTCTGACTCGTGGCTCAGTGGCAACGTGCACCGCTGGTAGCATTAAGACTGAGGTTCAATTCACTGCACTAGCGACTTTATTGTAGATACTGTTACATAAAACGAGCAGATTCGATGGCGTTTGTGATGTTCAACCTCTTGCCTCGTTAGTTGGACTATCCAGTGGAAGTTTTCCGGGTTTTCTGCCATACGATACGTAAATGCAGGGTAGTCCCCCGTAAAGTCCACCCGGAAGGCACTGTCCACCTTCTTCAGATTCACTTCTGCCTACGGGTGCTCCATTACAACAGAAGCTGCGCCTTTCCTTCCAATGAGTAGAGTACTCATGGGAGGTCCGTTCCGCACTGCAGGACACTAAGAATTAGTCACAACACAATGTTGGGTTGTATAGTTTCTATAGTTATATAGTTTCTACAGTCGGATAAGATGTGGTGTAAATCGTTTATTTGAATCGTTTAAAAAAACGTTATCGTTTAGTTCGTTATCATTATCATTATTCATTATTCATTACCATTATCATTATTCGTTCGATTCATTAAAATCGTTATCGTTTAGTTGAAAAAAATTGATTAAAAGTGTTGAGTGTTTATAGGGTAGCAGTTTTTCAAAAATAAATTTGCAATAATTCTATCTGAAATTTGTGGCACCTATTATTATTTTTAAGAGAAAAATTTTTCTTTCATCTAATATTCATTCGCCATTATTAATTTATTTTAATATAAACCATAAAAAACAATTAATTGCTGCAAAATGCTCTACAGGACAAGTGTTGCTTATAAACAGGATAATATAATATATATATATTAATCATTACTGCAATGTAAAGTAAAAATAGTGATTTCGAGACTATTAAGACTATTTTCGTGTCAAATTATTATTTTAAAAATGTATATATCTTGACAAAGAAAAATAAATCTTCTGCGTATGAATAAATAAAAGAAAATAGTGAGAATATATACAATGGACTCACTTCACAAATTCTTAAGCAGGTGCAGCATATTTATGACTGATTTAATATGAACAAATCAGCATTGTAAAAAAGATAACGATCCCCAATCTAAAACGAATACTTTTGTTTAGCAACAATTTTGCTTACAAAAAAATCATTCATTGCCGTTTATAAAGAAAATAATTTTGTTTCACGATTTACTGAAACATTTCAAAGACAACATCCATTGTTATAGGTATGTCAGAAATTCTCTCTATTATTATTTTTTTAACTTAAACTTGGTTTGGCGTCTTTTTCTTGGCAAAGAGACGAGTCAATAGTTTAAATTTCTAATAAAGGTCAAAGGCTTTTCTATGCTAATAAGCTATGTGTCTGTTACAACAAAGGAAGGTCGTAATGAATACTGGAGGACAGAACCAGGTGTTTCTTCAACGTAAACGCCTTGAGGTTATAAATATTTAAATTAAACCGCGCGATTTACATAGGATTTTCAAATATGTCATTTACTTTATGAAATCGCGTATTTGGTATGAATGTCTCATATTTTGTCACTCATTTGGTATGAATGTCTCATATTTTGCCGCGTATTTGGTTTGTGTAGGAAAAATATTTTTTTTCAGCCTTTGCCATTTCCTCGTTTTTTTTTCCCATTGCAAAATACTTTTTCAGCATTTGATACGTAAAACAAATACTGAAAACGCAAATGCAAATGCCTGAAGTGAAAATGCAAATGCCTCTTCTTTATAGCCTTCATATTTAACAGCTTTAAAGCGGATATCCTAAAAGCTCACGTCGTAGAAAGCCAGCCGATCAAAGCCTTTAATGTTTTCATTGAAATAATGTTGCAATTTATTATCACAAAAATAATATTCTCATCTCCTCTTGATGAATATAATATTTATGCCATTATTTTTTAAAATATCAGCTGATATACTTCTACATATGGTGAGCAGATATCAAGAATATGGTGAATCTATCAAGAATATGGTGAATCTATCAAGTATATAGAAAATTCTTACCGACATAAAAGTGAATAATCTTCTTCTGGAAGATGTATTTTTAAAAAGGCACTTGAAATAACACAAAAAGAAAAAATTCCTGAAATACTAATGAAAGTCATATTGATTGTAAAAATTATAAAAAAATAATTATTAAGGTTTAGTTCGTTTGACGGAAGTACTTTCCAACTTCATGGTTTTTTATGCTTCAAAACCCTCATTTTTTATGCAAGTAAGTAATCAATTACTTTTTTTATTCAAAATTATATTATTGATCACTTTTCTTAAATAGTTACAAATATCATTGTTTTATCTTGACATCACTGCATTTGATGATAAAATATTGAAATGTTCATTTATTAGAAAACCCATTTTTTTTTTTTGTTATCCACATACACTGTTATTTTCACTGTTTTTCATCCATTTTCACTGTTATTTTCATGAACTATTATCACGAGAAGTTGTTTTCACCTGTCTTTATTTATTTATTATTTTTCATTGGAGATTTTTCTAAATCTTTGGTCTCTCACTTCGTAAAATTTCTAACTAATTATTTACGTTCAAACTAATTTACCTTTAAATGACATCTGCTAAATAGTTAAAATAAAACATTCAAAATTCTATATTAAATATAACGAATTTTTTTTTAAGAGTTGTATTTTATTCTGACAAAAATTACAATCATGTTTTAAAATTTATGAATTACTGGGGCCTTCAATATTGTTATAAATACTTGATTGTTATATGAGAAATAAAAAAAAACTAGTGAATAATCTACTTTTTAATCATTTTCTTATCTAGAAATATCTATATTATTAAAAAATTATTTAAAATATTTAATTAATATAATAATTAATTAATTATTATATTAATAATTAATAATTAATTAATATAATAAATTATATAAAATATCTATTTTTATAATATTTAATTAATTGTATTTTATATTTATTTAAATTAATATAATATGAAAATATCATTGCCACTAAATAAAGGTTATATCAGAAAAAATTTAATGACAGACGATTCTGTTTTGTCTTATCTTTTTTAATTTAAAAATCGTTTGTATTTGTTGCCGATGAAAACTGCTAAATTGAAAAAAAAAAATCTTTTCTTTCAATTTCGTCTTGAATTTGAATGAATGTTATTTTAATAAAGCTTATTTTTCTTTCTACTTCCATTTCAAAAGTAGAAAATCTTTTCCTCTTCCGAAATTGAAGGGTTTTTTTTAAAACTTTTTTTATTTCTAGTGTAGCAAATACCCATTCTTTATTTCAAGATCAAAAAAATTGTTTTATTATTCTTTGTGCTGGATCATGAGTATTCAAAAAAAGTCTTTTATTAAAAATCCTTTCACATTACTTCTGAAGATTTTTTAATAAGTAGATACGTGAGAACTTCTGAGGGAAAAAAAGTAATAACATTTACACATTCGTTCATTTATTCGCATTTGAGACTTTTGTTTCAAATACGGAAAAATGAAGACGGCTGAATTTTATTATTTCTGCCCATCATTGATATCTGTTACAAATAACAAACTCAGTTCGCCTAAAGTTCTGAATTGAAAACAAATCAGAATCAGAAACTTATTTGATTTTGACAATGGTTAAAAGGATATATAATATTTTTTCATTTTGCTTTAATAAACTAAATATTTTCCTTAAAAATTAAAAAGAAATTATTGATTACATTTATATTTAATGTTTTATTTGTTTGTTAATCTTTATTATCCTAATAAGTTATCATAAAAGTTTATTTTTGAAAAATTAATAACTTGAACACACACGCACACCATATAAATACATATGGGGCCTGATGGCCGAGTGACTGGAGCGCTGTGCAACATGTTTCGGTTTCTAGTTATGCCGTGCCATGAATGTTTGTGGTGGTACGAAATCTACTTCTAAACCGTAGCTCCCGGTCTAATATTACTTTTGAGCGTATAGCTGATATCCCTACCCTGTAAAAGGAAAACATCTCCTATCTTGAAATCTGCCCAGTAGGCAGACGGCCTTGGCCCACTATGGGACTGTTGCGGCAATGAAGAATATATATATGTAATACTGCAATCTTTTGATTTCTCTTTTTTGTTAAACATTAGGCATATTTTTTATGCTTTACGTTCATATTTAATGTTTCAGAAAAGTTATTTGAAAAAAATATTTAATTACAGTTATATCTCGGTATACGTCCATTTTGGAATAAGTCCAACAGGATATACGCCTTATTTTGAAGCGGAAAAATTTTTGTATGGAATACGATTTGCGTGGATCAAAATTTCTGAATAATAGATGTCAAAAAGTATGTGAAAGTATTATTAGAGAGAAGTACCACTACAGTGAAATCCAAACAATTCATAATAACACTACCTGGAATGATCAGACAATTTCATACATCCTAAACATCTGTAGAAAAGGTAGATGCAAAGTTCTTTGGACAAATATTTTTAGTAAACGCAAAATCTGAAGATCTTCAAACAAGTCCAAATGTGGAAAAGAGAAACAGAAGGTTAAGAATAAAAAGTTAAGAAGGAAGTTAAATTTAATAAAGAGAAATGACAATTAAATAAAAGAGAAAATTAAATTTATTTTTCATTTAGGCATGCGTGTCATTTAAATGCTTTTGTACTTGAGTATTTTAGTATTAAGCAGTGTTTAAACTATTTTATTCATAACCACGAATATATAATATCCAATAATAATAGGATTTTTTTTTCATGGGAACGAATTTATCATTTTCCTTTTATCATAAGGTGTACGTCCTGTTTGGTATATGTTCAAAGATCTAGAACGTATACTGAGGTACCATTGTATAATATTCCAAAGATCTAGAACGGATTAAGAATGTATACTGAGGTACCATTGTATAATATTCCAAAGATCTAGAACGGATTAAGAACGTATACTGAGGTACCATTGTATAATATTCCAAAGATCTAGAACGGATTAAGAACGTATACTGAGGTATCATTGCATAATATTTTATTGTGTGAATCAAAATTTTATAGCTTTTTAAAAAAAAATCCATCATTTCATAACAGGAAACAAAAATATGTTTTATAATTTTCCAATACAACTAAAACAGATTTTTCTAAAATATGCACAATTTTTTTTTTCTCCTTGTAATCCGAATCTAAAAAAATGGTTTTTCCGACTATTACCTATTATGAAAATCACTTCCGTTGCGACCAAACCTTGCAATTCTTCCTATCATTATAGAGTGGAACCGATAGAATCCACCAAAACCAACCTCCCGGTGCCTCGAGGCCAATTTTCCGTAAACTGGCTCAACGACGCGGAACGGTGTGTGCAGCTAATTCTATCGTTGGAGAATGATTTTGTGGTTGAACGTGCAGGAACGTTGAGAACGTGTGTAGTATGATTCAACCGAAGAGGATGGATTTTTTTCTTTTTCTGTTCTTTTTATAATTCGTGTTCCTTTCCGTACGCTTGCCACTTCCGGTATGAATTATTACGCATTTCGTGGCAATACCTGAGATGCTTGTAGGCACCGTATCACTGAAGATTTGAATCAGTTAAATGTTCACGAGCATTTTCGTTTTTAATTATAAGGGGGAAAAAAAAAGAATATTTATTTCTTTTAAGGTAATAATAAAAAGAATCGAAGTTGCCATTTATGCTAGCGAATTTTTAAGATACTATATCATTGTTGATAAGTCTTTGAGGAATTTTCATATGAAAATAACATTCATTTAAGCATAATGCCATTTATGAAGTTATCATTTAATGCATTTTATACTATATCATTGCTGATAAGCCTATGAAGAATTTTCATATGAAAATGGCATTCAATTTAATCATAATGCCCTTTATGTTTGCTAAGTTTCTATATCATTGCTGTTAAGTCTATGTCATTGCTGTTGAGTCTATTTCATATGAAAATGACCTTCATTTTTTAATATAATAAAAAAAAAAAAAGAAATTAATAAATATTAAGAATTCGACATTCTCATATTTACTATTTGAACTTCTTTTTTTTTAAAAATACACAAAATTTGTGCCCTTTTTAAAAAATTTATTTATTGGTTTTCCAGTTTCAGTCTCTTTTTTTATTATGGAGTTTAAAGTATCTAATATTTTCTTATATTGTTTAATCGCAAAACTTCTTAAAAACACAACATATAAATGTTTTGCTTTTCAAATCGATGTAGTAAGGAAATAAGATTGGAATGACTTTCTGTAAAAATTACAATTTTATATGGCAGTTAAATATACATAATTTTTTTTTATAGAGATACATTATGAGTTTAAACAATTGGCAGCAATGAATGCCCATCTTACTTTTTAAAAATATGTTTCCTAAAAATAAAAAATAATAATAAATTTAATGATTCATAAAAATTGTTTTTCATTCAAAATCGTTACACAATTTAATGTAAAAATTCAGTCTAGATTTCTAAATTAAATTGGACATTCTTTTTCTTTAAAACGTTTCCTTTTTAAAAATTAAAAACTTTTTCAATTTAATGGTCTAAATATTATTAATTTTCAAGTATTTTGGCATATATATAATTACAGTAATTTATGCGTAACGAAATATAAAACTCTTGAAACACAATTTCTAAACATTCTAAAAACATTTCAGCCTTTTAAAACGAATATATTTTTTTAGTACATTAAAATAATAACAGTTACTGACAAATTATAAATATAGAAAGAAATTTTTCAATTTTTTTAAAATTTTTATCTCTATCGTTATCTCAACTGATATTTAGTTAAGTAAACGATGCAAAGATAATTCGAATAATTCTTACCTTCAGAATAGGAACAAACATGCAAGACGAATTCGTAATGCTTTTGTTTTTTATTTGTTTATTCATTCATTTGTTCCACTTTATTTGACTGAATAAACAAAGACGTCATTTTTTTATTATATCTGAACTAATAGCAAACTTTTTTATTGACAAAATAAAAGCTAATTCAAAGCGATGATGAAATATATTCTTATGCAAACGGAAATATAAAAGTACTTTCACTTGAAAGAATTATGTCACTGTTTGTAAATATTTTATTTGAAATATTCACCATGTTGTTCTCGCATTAGTTATTGTTTTAAGTGGAGGATGTAATGATTTTTCTTATTTCGTAAATAGGCATTTATATTCAGTAAACTATTTATGAATAATTTGTATTTAAAAATAATTTGCTTATAAAAATCAAAAGAATAAGAAATATTTCGTTAACTGTATTTAAACTTTATTTTGTGAATTTAGTACTTATACTATGCTGATTTTCTTTATTGATTAAAATAGGATCAAAAGTTTTAATAGAGAACTTTTAATATTAACTCTTTGAATGTACTATAAACTTTTATTTAATAGAAAAAATAGTAGAGTAATAATGATTTTGAAAAGACTTTTTTCTGAAAGGACTGTTGAAAATATCTGAAACTACTGACTGTTTCTAGACTTTCGTCAAACTGTAAATTAGTCTTTTATGAAGAGGATTTTGTAGTTATAATTTTTAAATGTCTAAATACACACAAAATTAATGTGTTTTTTTAAATTGCTGTGCTTTTTAAAAAGTTTTTCTTTAATTATTTTATTTTAGAGTCAATATATCTACTAATACTGATATATATTTTATCATATTTCCAAAAAATTCATTTAGTATAGACTGAAATCTTTTAAAAATTTAATATTTATCACAGATTTTATACAAATTGTATCTTAATTTTTTATTTCATTAAAATTGTTTTTAAGGATTTTATATTGAATTAGATAATATATTATTAAAGTGAAATAATTTTTCTGTTATATAACTCAAAAACAAACAAACAAAAAAAACCCAATAACAACAACAAAAATTTTTGAGAAGTGATGTAAAATTTAATTATCTTCATAATCATTTGTAATTGAAATATTGAAATGCATAAGTAAAATTATTTTAAAGTAGGATTTTAAAATTGATCTTACTCTCCGTTATGGATTATTACACAGAACAAAAATCGAACAACTAATTTTTTTGCAGGACTTTTGTGTATTTTCCTCAATGTATAAATATACGTCATACCATTTGCATTTTATTTGCATACAAACAAAGCTCAAGGAAGTTGAAAACTATCTGTAGTCTACCGATTTTTTACAATGAAATAACGATATCCGTTTTGATAATAGAAGGAAAAGTTCAGGACGTTTCAATTGAATTTTTTATTCAATTTTTCATATAAAAACTATTTAAAAATAAAATAGAAAGTTTTAAATTTTTTTTCACTGTTACTGATTTTAAATTTTACATTTTATTAGAATTAGAAAAATATAAAAGAGTCAATGTATCACTGAATTTTACATCAATGCGTAAATAAAAATCTTAAAAATTGAGTAATACAGTTTGACCTAATAATTTTAATATTAAAGTTAAAAAAATAAATATAAAAAAACATGAAGCCCTTCTTTCATACCTAAAAGCATGATTTTAAATAGCGCATTGTAATTATTTCAAGTTGTATAGCATTCAGTATAAGATTTATTTGTTTCTTAAAACTATACCGGATTATTTTTATTATTAGTTTGCATTCTAGATTACTTTTTTGTTATACTCATGTATTATCAAAAACTCTAAACTAGAAATATTTTTAATTAATAATATTTATTCAATACATAGATATACGATATTAGATTATAAATTGTTACAAAATGCCTTCCAAAATTCTGCTCAGCATCTAATATTCATATGTACAGTAATAAATCTTTTATAAGAAGTATCGTTGAATTTATAATTATTGAATGATTAATGTATGTAAAAAAAAAAAAAAAATATTGTTCTTTATTATTGTTTTTATTTAATTAAAATAATTAAATAAAGAACAATAATTGTTCAATATTGTTCTTAATAATTGTTCAATTAACAAATAACTATAAAATATTGTTTAACAATTAAATTAAAGAAAAATAAATAAAAAAAAGCTATTAAAAATTTAAAAGTAAAATAAACTAAAAAAATTAAGTTATTGTTATTTTATTCTAAAACAAGTTTTGAAGCTTAATTGATAAAAGCTCATCAAAAGGATTGATGTTTTGGAAAATATCTATCCGTACCAGTTAAAGACCTTTCTGAAGGACATCAAGTCATGTAGTTTCAAGACCAAACCCACTTTTATTGTGAGACAGATTTCCACCACCGGAAGTTTTTTTTTGCTTGATTATTAATCTGAGGAAAGAAACTCCCAAGTTGTGTCAGTTTCTTCGATTTCTAGTTTTGACGATCATCCGCTGTGAGTCACATATCTTTTCCATGTAAGAAGCAATGATCGTCTGAGGTTAAAATTCAAATTCGTACGTGCCTTGCTTTTAGATTTCTCATTCAGGCCGAATAACCTTCTGATGCAACGGAACTGAACTCAGTGTCTCATTTTGTATGTGAACATCATTTTGATAGGATGTGAAAAGAATTTAAAATAAGTTCAAAGCGTTGCCTTTCTTGTGATGATAATTTTTTATTCCTCTGAAGCGTGTCCGACCTCTTTGACCAGAAGGTTTGATGTCAAATCCACGGGTGATGTGAATGGCAAAAAGGTTGAATGAAATCGTGTTTGCCGAACAAAAAGCACTGTCATAGTTGGGGAATATTGAATGAAATGCTTTATCAGTTTCATCAGTGTTTCGTGGTTCTTTTTCTTGGTGAAGCTGAAATGAAGTGATTGCAAAAAGTAGTTGATGCATTGAGTTGATTGTTTTTCAAAAATAATTATCGCGAATCTAAAAATCTAAATTAGTTTTATGGTTGCGGAGAGAGATATTTTAAATGATCCAATGGATTAATATTAGCTTTTAAAATAATAATGATCCTATTGATAAAAACCAAAAGAAAATTATAATTATCTTTTAAAAATCCTTCATTCGTAAAATTTAAACTGTCTACATTCGAGTTTTTTTTTTATTCAAGAAAACATAATTAAAAAATAAAGTTGGAAATTCCTGTTTGACTTTCCTTATGGGGTTTCCCTGTTTATTTCTTAATTTCCCTTAGAAGATTTTTTTTTTTTTTTTTTTTGCCTTTAAACATAAGTGAATCATTTTTATTGTAATACCAAATAATTGAAATTATCAATGGTTTTGATTATACATACAGCAATCAGTGATTTACAATATCTTTAACAATTTTACTATCTTACTACAGTTCATTATTTTATCGATGAATTAAAAATGAATAAAAAAAAAACCAAATAGTTTGTATTTTGTCATTTCTCTTTTTTATTAGTGATATTGCTTTAACTGTATCAGTATTTAGTAATTTGGAGAATATAATTTTTGTTATGATTTTAATTATATTTTATTGATTTGGAAATAATTATTGCTTAAAAAGTTTTTGTTGTTTAAATTTAATTTATTAGCATTATATTAAGTAAATGGCTATAAAAATACAAAGCAATGAGCATAAGAACACAAAGAAAATTAAAATTATCTTTTAAAAATACTTCTTTAGTAAAATTTAAACTGTCTACATTCGTGTTCTTTTTTATTCAAGAAAAATAATTAAAAAAAAAAAAAGCTGAAAATTCTGCTTGATTTTCCTTTATGGGATTTTCCTGTTTATTTTTTAATTTCCCTAGAAGAACTTTGTTTGCCCTTAATCATAAATCTATTTTTATTGTAATACCAAATAATTGAAATGATCACTGACTTTAATTATATATACAATAATTAGTGATATTGTTTTTTACACTATCTTCAACAATTTTACAGTCTTATTACAGATCATTATTTTATCGTTGAATTAAAAATAAAAAGAAAACCAAATAGTTTGTCTTTTTTATTATTTCACCTCTTTATTAGTGTATTGCATTAACTATATCAGTATTTAGTAATTTGGAAGATACAATTTTTTATTATGCTCTTAATTATATTTTATTGATTTACAAATAATTATTAATTAAAAAAGTTTTTGATATTTAAAATCAATTTATTAGTATCAATATTAAGTAAATGGGTTTATATTATGAAATTAGCTATAATTTATTGATTTAGATATAATTATTGTTTAAAAAAAACATTTTGATAATTAAATTAAATTTATTAGTAATTAATAGCTTTATTTACATTTTTTTAAATTTTGCTGGTAGACTTAAAGTACTAAGATTAGATGCTAGACTAAAGATTATTTTGAATTTATTTTAAATAAATATAAATCATTGAATTGTAAAGTATTTATAAGTAAAATTATCAATGTGAACTTATGAAATTTGGATTAAAAATATCTATTGAAACTTTTAATAAATTTTTTAAATAAATTTATTTAAATAAAATCTTAGAATTAAATCAAGTTAGAAAAATGATATATTACAAAAAAAAAAAAATAATATTAGAAAATTAATCAAATAAAAAAAAAATAACACAAAGTTAATTTTTCACATTATTATCTTAAGTAATGTTTTTAGTTTGAATGCCTAAATAATAAATGAAATAGAATTTGCAATAATTTTCATCATACTTAAAAATTTTGAATGTGAGGCATAATTTACTTGTATCTTTAATCACAAAAGTACTTTAAAAAGTTAAAAATAAATTTAAAATTGTAAATTTGTTGTAATAAAAATGTATTCCTATGTGATGAAACCTAGCATATTTTTATGAAATTAAATTTAAATTTTAAAACACATTTATCTATTTCTCTATAAACCAAAATAATCAATATAATTCAATTTTTAAATAACAATAACTCATTTTAAAATTGGTATAACTATATCCTCATTTATTAAATTAGTAGTAAATTACGTTTAATGAAATATAAATTAAAACAAATTGAATTTTCCTTTTGATGCGAAGCTTTAAATAAAGGAAATCATTATTTTGTCTGATAAAATCACTTTGTTGATCTAATGCATCGTTTAATTCAAACAGGAAATTACACATTGAAATTTTCCATTTAAACTAAGTAACACGATATCTACATTCGCTTCCTTACTTACCTGCGACAGCCGGAAAATGTTTTTGCGATAAGAAATTTTGATTCTCTCGATATTTAATCTGGTGAAACAACAACGAAAACTGCCGAGATAAAAGTTTTTAAGAGTGAGCACACATTTTCTCTAGATAAAGATCTAAAACAGAATTAAGATTGTTCTCGGAAACTGCTTAATCAATATTCTTAACTCAAAATCAGGATAAAGGAAAGAGATGCAGAATAGAAATGTTAAGAACAGTTTTCCAACAATTTATCCACGAAAATACCATTTGCTTAAGGGAGCTAATGCAAACAAACTACTTAAAAAAGTTTTTAGTCTTGCATTTAAATTTTTTGTAACCAAGAGCAAAAGATTTTTTTATTTAATGCATCGATTTTTTTTCTGTGTCTTACATGAAACAATATTTTAATACATGAACAAAATAACAAAAAAAAAAAAGAAATGTCAAAAATTTAAAATTTGTCTAGACATATTTTTTTTTTTTATAATAGACATATTATGTATTGTATTATACTATTTTTAACTAAATTTATTTTAATGTGGGGATTTTTCTCTTAGAATATGGAAAAAAAAATGATTATAATATAAAAATATTTAAAATTAAAGACATTTATAGATTCGTGGGTTCCATTTCTAAGCAGCTGGATTGTAACTTCCTTCCGGGTAAGAGTCTGGACCAACTATTAAGCAGGGTTGCATTGAGTATATTTTCTTTCTGGAAGTTTTTTTCTCATTTTATCATTTTGGTTATTCTAGTACATATTATCATTGCTTAAAAACTAACTGTTTTATACTATACTGTTAAACTAACTTGGCAAACAAAAAAACTTAACTAAAAGTTTTTTATGAAATGTAGCAGTGTGTATTAATTTATAGAATTAAAAATTTCATTTATTTTTTAGTAAGTTACCATTTCTACATTATACGCTTAATACTACTTTATTCAATAGCTGTAATTATGCTTTTTATGGTATTTATTTTAATTTACGAAAATCACTCATTTCATAATGCATTTTTCTTAATTGTTAGTCATTAATCAATACCATGTTCTCATAAAATATCATGTTGCTATAAAATTCGAAGCATTCAAACTAAATGATCAAAATTAAAAACCAAAATAAAAAATTTTAAAGTTATCTTAATAAAGAAATTAATTCAAAAGTAAAATCTGTAAAAGGAGGTCGACATTTTAACTTATAACATCGTGTTAAAAAAAAAAAAAACTGTATATGCTCTTCATACATATCGTAGTTTGATAATAATTAGCAGAATATGTTGAAGCAATAATAAGAAACAAAATCATAATTCTATGAAATTTTCGTAGAACCTGAATTCCTGTAAAGAGCCGATTTAGCGTGAAAAGTAAGAAACAAAAGTTAGTATTTTACGAATTAAATAAATTTAATCACGTTTTATTGTGAATTTTTTATTAATGAAACGTGATTCACGTTTTATTTGTGATAAAAATGTTAATTTCATTATTTTTTTTTTCATGGAAAATTTACTTCACATTCGTTTGAAAAAAAAAAAGTGTTTTTTAGTTATTACTTTTGAATTTATAAATACAGAAAAAAAGAAGAATTTCCTTTTTTAAAAGTAACTAACGAATTATTACCAGGATATTCTAAATTCAGGATTAATTCATTAATTATTAGGATTAATTTTTTATTTTTCATTTCTTACTTTTTTGTTTCTCTATTTTTATTTTATTTCTTCTCATCATTATTTATTTTTTCTGATCTCTTATTCATATGTTCTTTTTATTATTATTTCTGTCTATGTTTTATTAATTTTTTTAATTAATTTATTATTTTTATTAATTTAAAGTTAAAAAATTAATATTGTATCTGTTATCTATTCGGTAACATTATTATGGCACAAATTCCAAATTGTAAACTGTATTATTCTAGCTGCATTTTATGCACTGTATTAAACACATATTATTCATATTAAGATAACCGTTTTTTTTTTAAAAATTAGATAAGATAATAGCAGTTTAAAAGTTTATTTTATCTTATTTCACTCGATCTAAATTCAAACAATTTAAACAGCAAATAATTGTTTCCTATATTTTCATGATCTGTCCACATTAATATTAACGCTACTTTCCTCCAATTTCTCAACAAATAATAAATGTCTAATTTTAGGGTTTGTATCTACTTTATTTTGCTTGTTCCCTCTCTGCCTTGAGACATCAAGGAAAAATCTTCCCTCCTTGCCCAAGTTCAAGTGCGTGCTTTTACCCTGGAGGTCCTCTTGAGATAAGGAGGGAGATAAATATTACATTTTGCTGATATCTTTTATCTGAATAAAATTAGTAATGACTCACAGAAAAAAAATGTTGAACCAAGAAAACCGAAAGTAGTTATCTACAAATCTGTTAAGCATCAGATATAGCTTTGACCATAAAAATAACTTAGTGGTGATATATTTCTTTTTACTTCGCCAATAAATCTTATTTAATTTCCAGTAATGGGACTGAATTAGATGGTATAATTTTGTCAATTTTATTTGTGAAGATTCCTAACATGATATCCAAACGAGAATTTACTTAAAAGGTACGTGTAGTCACAGTTAATATTTTAATTTTCATTGCCATATTCTTTCCTACAAACGATGATTAGTTTTATCGAAATTTTTCTTTTTTGATACATTTTTAAGTATTTTATTTTTATAAAAAATCATTTAAGAACCAGAATTTTATATCATTAATTTTGTTAGTATTGTTCTCCTGAAGAAATTATTAAAAATAGAAATATTTATTATGAAAATTTCTATTATTAAAATTATATTATTAGAATTATATTATTATTTATATTATTACCATTATATTATTTACATTATTAAATTTATATTATTGGAAGAAATATTTATTTCCTGCATTGATTTTAACATTGTTATCATTTCTGTCATTTCAATATATCACCATACGAAGAATATTAAATTCATTCACATAATTTAATTGTTGAAAGTTGCGTTTCTCTTTTTTGTAACCCTTTTGAGTTAGATAACTTTAATTATAAATTTTTTTTTATATTAATTTAACAAATAATATTTGAAATAGACAAAATATAGCGCTAAATGGTACTGAAATATATTTCTATAGTTATTATGCCGTATATTACGTTTATCATTTAAAAATGTCCTCTTTTACATCATGGTAGATTTAATAATAATTATATGAAGCAAAAAAAAAAAATCAATTGTGTTGATAGATTATATACTCTTAGAAATAAGATAAACGTTTTTCTTTAAGTTTAACAGAAGCGCTGAAAAATCCGGATAACATGAATCCACAAGAAAATAAATAAAAAAACAAAAACAAATAAAAAAACCTACCAAGGGATTTACTATTTGTATAGTTTAGAAACGGAAAGAAAATAAACCAAAGTTCTTAGAAATAAGATACTGCGAAGTCTGCTGCAAACATAACATTTGGAAATAGGAGCATTGATGTTTTTATATTGGTTTCATAAGACATTTTGCACTATTATATTTATTTTTAAAAGACCGCTATTAATGAATTATACTTAATTTGTTAAAAATTACAAATTTTATTTCCGATATATATATATATATATATATGGAACCTGATGGTTGGGTGACTAGTGCTCTGGCTCTCGATGTCACAGGCTATCTGTTCGAGTACCTGTGGTGCCGAACGGATGCCATGGATGTTTGTAGGGTTCGGAATCCACTTTAAACCGTAGATCCCGGTCTAATATAACTGTTGGGCGTAGGGCTGACAACCCTACTCGGTAAAAGAAAATATCTCTCGTCTCACTCGCAGGTATTTAATTAATAGGCAATATTCAGAAGTTTGACATAAATTGTCACATTTAAAACTTAGGCTTAATTTGCATGATACGTCAATGATACTTTTATTTATACTAACCTAATTATAACTAAATTAATGGTAAATGGGTATACTGGTACACATGAAACATGTTCTAGTTGTTGTTCTTTTTTATTTATGTATTCTCCATATGTATGCATATTAAGCCCGCATTGCTTACCCTTTCGACACGAAGCATACAAATTACACTGAAAAAGCTGGTTGAAATTAGTGTCAAGTGTAGAACAGAGAGAGACATGTCCTACTTTACGTGAGAGAAACCTCAATTGAAGTTTCTTTCTTGTGAAATGACACTATTGTTGTAGATTGGACAGGTATTTATTCTTGCCATTTCCCTTTTTCTACAAAAGTAAACAATAAAACAACACATTTTTGCACGTTTGAAGTTTAAGTAATAAATTTATATATGTAACAGCGCGCCGTGAGAATATGAAATTTCTTTTTCTTTTTCTGTTTGAAGAACTGAGACATCAAGAGTTTGTCCGTTTTATATATTTGAGATATATTTTTTATTTATTGCAGGGGAAAAAAATACTTTCCTTTCTTGTGATATGCTTTTTTTTTGTTTCAAATAATTTTTTTGTAGGAAACTTTGTGTATTATTGATACACAAACTTTTGTTTTCCTCTGTGATATTTTTAAATACGATGTTGTAAGGTTTTTAGTTTCAATTCAACGATTTCAGCTAAAAAAATTATTTTTTTTTTTATTTAAAGTGGCTCAAAAATTTATACAGGAAATATCAGAGTTTGTAAATGAGTTAGAAACTTTAATTCTCCTTTTCAATGAAAAAAAAATTGTTATTTAAATCTTTTGGATTAAATAGTATTATTAAAACATTTTTAGTTATCATTTTTAGTTTTGTAATTGATTTGTATTCGCAAGTTTTTACAATTATAATTACAGAAATCTTTTAAAAGAAACAATTTGCAGTTTTCAAAATTATTAAATGTTAGATGTGACTAAGAATAGTTAAATTTTTAAGACCAAATCGCAAAAATAGCGGCCGCTGGAGTTTGGCAATTTTTTTTTTGTGGAGCCAGTTAGGAAACGTAATAACCCGTGTTTCTTGTACTGTTTGCTATTCACTTCACTTACAATTGCAACCCGTTACTTGGCACACACTTTGGCGAAAATGATTTTTGACATCAAATCCCAAAGGCCCCCTATTCTGCGATTTTGCCAATTTTAATTCTTCTTCAATGCATAAGAAAGACATATGCTTAATGAATTCGTTCCTTCTTGATTTTAATGAATTTTTTTCTGTTTATCTTCGGTAAACAAAATATATAATCGATATTCTATAACATAATTTGGTCAACATTTTTAAGAATATCTTTCTTAAATATCAGTCAATTATTATGCATAATTTTTTCAGTGAAATCTAAAATTACATGAATTATTATTTAAAATCATGTGTTTATTTTAAAGCAATTGACGCTTAAGCTTATTTATAAGTTATTTTATTCATTATCTTTAGAAAAAAACGACAAAGCGCTATTTATAAAATACTAATTTATCAACATCAGATAATCTTATTCATTACAATATTAACCTCGTTAATGAATTTTAAATTTAACTCTATCCATTCATTACATATTCTACAAGGATATCGCCCTTAAAACCCGACTGACTAGACGGAATGGGGTGAGGGTATACCCACAGGCCTTTTAACTCTTTTAAGATATAAAAAGAATCTCCACCCTACTAGATAGATCACTAACCTGTGACAAAATAACAGGGTCTCTTCTGAAGAAGCGTTAATTTAAAAATATAAACTTATTCACGCGTCGCTTCCGACACCATCAGCATCCGAGACAAACCTGCATTGATAAACTTCATGTTTTTTTTATGAGGAAAAGATGGCAGAAAAGAGATCAACGTATTGGCGCCATGCCATTTACATTTTCGATTTTTCTTCCTACCGGAAAAAAACAACAACATTGCCTTTCATGCATTGTTTAACACGGCAGACATTAATTTTTTTCCTACTTATTTTTATTGCTTCAACGCAGTAAAAACGGAAGTTTTGACAACATACTACTTGCTGTCTTTCTAATGTATTTGCGTAATATGAGAAGCAGCATTGTCCTTCAACTCGCTTTAGTTGATGTCTTGGAGGGTCTGCCTTTCTTTTTTCCTAAGCGTATTTTTGACTCATTGTTTTAGTGCCTAATCGACCTCTATGTGGGAGTATTGATTGGATACATCCCTTTCTCATGGAAAAAGTCGTAACGATATTTGCTTAAGCGACTCATCTGTTTTTTCTTTCTCTGGGGGTTTGACATTTTGACAGAAGTCATTTGGTGATGCACTCTCTTTAGTTTGAATAGTGAGGAGTTTTTGATGTAATATTCTATTTGTTATAAAAGGTTTCCTCTAAATGTTTTCTCAAGTGTAAGCAATATAATCAATTATGGTATTCTTGACCAGAGCCGTCTCAACAACAAATTGAGGTCCTTGATCATGCAATATCATGTAAGCTCTTGTATATTTTTTAGATTTGTATTTATTAATGCATATATCATTACAACTAGAGTAATCTATATTCTGAATTTGTTTCTTTCTCTGGTGCTTTGACATTTTGACAGAAGTTATTTGGTGATGCACTCTCTTTTAATTTGGACAGTGAGGAGTTTTTGATGTAATATTCTATTTGTTATAAAAGTTTTCCTCAATGTTTGTTGAAGTGTCAGCAATATTATCAATTATGGTATTCTTGACCAGAGCGGTCGTAACAATAAATTGAGGTCCTTGGTCATGCAATACCATGTAAGCTGCTGTATATTTCTTATATTCGTAATTATTAATATATATATATATATATATATATATATATTACAACTAGAGTAATCTATACTCTAAAAAATTCGTATTTAATGTAAAAACAGCAAATTAATATAGATATTTTGTTCAGCAATTGAATTCAATCAATTTAACTCAAAGTAAAACTTTCATGCTGAAGGACATCTAAGTTTTCAATAGTAAAGATTGATCTCTTGAAACGTTAAAATTCTACTGAAACGTAAACCTTAAACAGATTTTACAAGTTTAATTAATACTGGAGGATGATAATGGCAGATATTACTTAAACAAAAATTAAGAAGTGACTTAATATTATTAATTGCAGTTTTTTTAATGAGTTGCTGACAATTTTTTTTTTTTTTTTTTTTTTGCTCAAAATTTTATAATTTATTTTTATAATGAATTATGACGAATCTTATTTCATTATCCTAGCATGATAGCTTCTTGCTTGAATTCTATTAAGTTCAATATATTTATTTAAGTTCCAGTATAATTTAACTATTTTCATCAAATATTTTTTTCAACTATAGTGTAGGACAAATGCTTCAACTATAGTGTAGGACAAATGCTTCCCAATCTTTTTCACGTCATGGAGTCTCTTGCAAACACAAATAATTTCGCAACACAACATGAAGAAACATTTTTTCTGTTAATTATATTATTTCTCATATTTCATACTAGATATTCAAATAATAAGATTTTCATTCAAATAGTTTTACATTTCAATGCATAAACATTCCAAGTAGACGCCAGTTTCAGGAAAGCTTTCTTTAGCAGTTTATAAGCACTAAATAAAAAGAATTAGATTATTTTTTTTTTACTTAAGATAGGCTGAGGGGGGGGAAGGGTAGGAGAGCGTTATGTACCACTTATGTATAGCATGAACTTGAGGGTAAATCAAAAATCCTACAAGAAAAACGTAAATAACCTGTATGATATGAGTTCATTATTTTTAATTTACGATTTGATGGATAAATAAAAAGAAGCAATTTACCCCCTTAATTTGTTATACACTCAAGAGCCAAAACATTATGACCACCCCTACATTTTGCAATGAACTCGCCTGGATGACGTGGAAGGCACGTGATCAGGTGAAAGCGGTGTTTAACTGGTATTAAGTGGTGGTATTAATCCATGCCAAGGCGGATTGAAGCTGTGTTGTGCGCCAAAGGTGGGCCAACTCGTTATTGACAGGTGGTTATAATGTTTTGGCTCTTGAGTGCAACTGTTAAATTATTTATCGATTTCATTTCAGTTGAATTTTAACGATTTTCTTAAATACATTGCTGATATCAAAGTATTATATTTATAATAATCACAAAATTCAATTTGCAACAAATGTCTTGTTGAGCAGTCGTTTCTTGAAGATATTCTCATTTATTTGTTGAAGTCAATTTTCTGAAAGTTTACACTTGACTTGAATAATATTAATGAGTTTATAAATCTTATCTAACACATGCAGGAAATTGGAGGATCTCAAGAGCAGTGTGTACTTAACCTCAAATAAGTAAATGGAAAAGATGAATGGCAAATTAGTAACATTAATTTTTGCCTATGCAGCTTTTAACAAATGTGCTTTTCTTATAAATTTTGTGAATTTTTTATGTACTTAATAACGAGAAATTTTAATTTAATTTTTTTCTTGAGCAAAAGCCAAATTACATATAATATAAATGGTTCGCTCTTAAAGTATAAATTTAGTGCTAAGCGTTTGAGTAATAAAGTTATTGTTAACAGAATAAATAAATTTTAATTGTCTGCAATTAGTTCTAGTCAAGTTTATGACATGTAAATGTAAATTTAAGGAACTTAATAATTTGTCACATTCTTCTGACGTGAACGTCATTTTGTTTCTATCAAAATATTATTTTTTAAAAAAAAAATTGTTCGTTCTGTTAATAAAATAATTTTTTTATCTCAGTTTATTCAAAAATCTTTCCTGTATTTAATTTACCTTTTAATTTCTATGTGATAATTTACTAATATAAAAACTCTTCTAATATTTAATAGAATTAAATATATTATTATTAAATAATAATTTCATTTTAATATATGTATGTTGCAAATAAAATTCAAAAGTTAAATTGATTTTACTACATTCCTTTGAAAATTTAAAATTTGATTTTTTTTAAATTGTTTATTTTTGCTATAAATTTTAAATAATGATACTATGTAATTGGCCATTAAAAGTAAATTATATACTTAAATTATATAATATAAACTGAATCGGTCGTTATTAAATTTTTTTATCAGAACTTATAACAGGAATTTAAAAATGAAAAGTTTTGTTCATATTGTGAAAAAAACTATCAAACCCTTCGCCAACTTGGCAAATTATGTTTATTTTTAAATTTCATACATTAATGGAAAATTTATATTAATTGAACACTAACCAACTGCTTATAAAAACGTCTTTATTTTTGTGTTATGTAAATATCTTTCTTTAATGGTTAATTATCTTGTTAGACGATTCTGCTCTTCCTGGTCATAGTATTTATATTTATGTATGATTTAAATTAAAAATAGGTTATTGGCACAACTTATTTTAGTTTCTTTTTCATGGAGACATTTTGCCTCCAAACGCCCACGCATTCAATCAAGGTGTCTTTTTTATCATCCTTGTGTGAAATATGGAAATGCAATAAGTTTTTAAATGCCATCTAAGTAGAAATGAGAAATAATAAATCACTTTGACTCTGAATTCCAAAGGTTTCTTTTTTTTTTTCTCCCTCTATATTTAGTACCTAGATTTGTTAAAAAGCTTTTACCTCGGTTGAGAAATTGCTGTTTTTGAAGAGTGAACTGCTAATGATTGCTTGACAGACACTGATTATTATTTGAAACATAATAATCTGTGTCTGTCAGATCTATTTTTCTTCAAATGCCTACAAACCAAAATTAAAGAATACGCATTAAAAGAAAATAATGAATAAAAAATATGGATATAATAGTATCAAAATTTTCAGCAGCGTTAGATTGGGAGCTTTGCTCACTTGTGTCAGGTTTTTTCAGGATTCAGATTGCGATCTTCGTAGTGAATGACATAAAGTCATAACTTAGTATTTTGTAATGCAATGAAAAAATATAAAACAAGTAACCGTGTCCAATATAGCTATTTCAGCGTAGAACTCGTTGCAATTGTCGATATGTGTGTCAACATGTATTTATTCTTTTATTAAGGTAAAATTGTTGGTAATCATTGTATATTTCATGTCTGTGGTTGTATATTTTTTATTTATGTGTGTTTGAATGGTTTGTATATGAAGGTCTGTAGCCATTACCGGGTGCATGTCGATTCTGATCAAAACAATGGCCATTCCAACGGAAACAGGTCCATTGCCGCTACTGCGAATGTATATGATACCCTTTTTGTGCGTTGTTTTAATTTACGGCGTTGTTTTTCGAAACTTCAAAACGCAGGTGGTCAAATCTGCGTATTACATAAACTGGTTGAGCGAAAATTTATTAAAAACGGCTATGACATGTGAAAATATCGTTTATTTATTGAGAGGGTAAACCTTCCGAAATTAAATAGAACTCTTTGGGGGGGAGGAGGGAAAAAGGATAATACATGCTTATACAGATGTTTTTGTGATGCGGGAGAAATCTACAGCTGATTTCTAAAAGGATTAGCCGCTTTTTTAGATCTGAGTAAGTGTTTGCGTCACTCACCAATGGAAAAACCTATAAGCCAGGGGTGGATTTTAAGAGGAAAATTCGGTCAATAATGAAAGAAGGGGCGTGAGACGTGGAAAAAATAAAGGTGATGACGACTTCGGACTAGAGAGAAGAGAGGACAAGAATCAGGTAGAGAGAAATCAATTCACGATGGAATGAGAACAGCGACTTGTGCGAGGAAGTAAAGAGCTGTCTCCGTGCTGGACGTTGGAAATTCGAAGGAAGACAGGAACCCAGACGCAAACACCTACGCAACGACTTCTTACGAATGTCAAGACCTGAAAAAAGAAGCTGCCCGTCAGCAATGGTGATGCAGACAGTCAAAGAAGAGTCTCCTTGATAGCCCCTACTGCCTCGACCTTCTAAGAAGGTGTTAAACTTCAATCGTTTTTGGCTCAGTTGACTACACGATCATCGGTATACGTGAGTGACTTTTGCTCTTAATGAACCTTTTTGAAAACCCCACTAAGCCAATAGTTGTGGCATATTTACTGGAAAGGGGTTTGAGCTAGGTAACTCATTATGAGCTGCATTCTAACAGATTAAGGTTCATTTTATTGCAGTGCTACATATAATCGAATATCGAATACATGCTTTTATAGATATAACTTGTTTTATGATATTGTTAATTGTAATAATATGAGAACAAATCGATCTATTGCATTTATTATATTATTAAGGACTTTTTCCTATTTTAACTTTGTATTGGTGATTATTTAGAAGTCGCATATGGACAGTTCTAACCAAATTTGTTGTAGGGAATGACTTTTATTAATCATATGCTATACCGAATCGAATTGTTCCTATTAAGTATTTATCTGCCTACACGATAATATAGGCAGATAAATACTTAAAAGTATTATCCTGCCTTTTTAATAGGTTATTACGGATTTTGAGTTTATCTTGTGTGTCTTGGGGGAGTCCATTTTACGTATTCTTTCCAGCTACTAAACAGTTCAAATTGATATTGGTGCTTAGAGCTTTTTTTTTAAAAACAACATCACAGTTGTGTTTTTTATTTAAAATTTTGGAACTTCTTTTGGAATAAATATCTATAAAATATATAGCATTGATAGTCTAAATATTTTTTTGTATGTTATCGTTATGAATATTCCAACTAATAGTAACAATAACTTGCAAGAATATTTAAGATTATATATCTCAATGCAATGGTGCAACAACAATAAATAAATATATATATAGACAGAAAGTAAAAAATAAATTTTACTTTCCATTATTTATTTTCCATTATTTACATATTATATTTTAACACTCTTTACATAATTTCTTACCTCACAATATTCCATGAAATTGAAAAAAAAAAAAAAAAAAAGTTGGGGAAGAAGGAAAGACACAGATAACGAGTATTAAAAATACAATAAAAATAATTTTTTTTTTTTGTTCGATCGTTCGACCTTCCCGTGAGCAACAGATGACCTAATTACCTAGATAATCCGACCAAACTTCCCTCCACCTTCCCGTTTTGACAGGGGGAGTTTTGGTCGCGGGGATCGTCGTGCTGATGACCTCTGGAGATGAAAACAAGTCGAGGAAAAATGCGGTTAACTGTGACTGATTTTATGCCTGTGCGAATCTTGGGTTTCTTTTTTAAATATCGGGACATGAACCTCATTTTGTGTTTTCAAGTCCGGATTGTTTGTAACGATGGAATATTTTTAGTGGTTTTCTTTAAAGCTTCATATGTAATAGTAGAAAGTAAGCTATAAATCATAACTATAGAATGAGTAACTAGGTGAAAGAAATTAGTTTGCATAAAAGGATTTTTCCCCTTCAACTTAATTTTAAATCAGAATTTTTTTTTTTGCTCAAGGTCAAATATTAAAAATTCAAGTTAAAATCAATACAAAAAATCAAAATTAACAAATAAATAATAAAGTATTTACCGTTATTGCAAGTTTAAAATTAAAATAAAACGATAAGAATAAATAAAAAAAAATATTTTTAACCGATTTTATTAAATTGATAATGCATATATATATATAGAACATTTTATTTCAGCAAATCAAAATACAGTTGGATGGTGTCGTTGAAAGCAATTTTGTATTTTTTTTGTAAAAAAATTCTCAAAAATATAAAATTCATTCTATATTTTTGAGAATTATTCTATAATAAAGAAATATTCTATATCCATTCTATAATAAAGAAATATTCTATATTTTTGAAATATAGAATAAAAATATTAGAATATATAAAATATAGAATGAATAAAGAAACATTCTATATTCATTCTATATTTTTTGAAATAAATAAAATTTAATCGTAATCGTTTACAAAATGTAATCGTTAATAGTTAAAACGATTAAACGATTACGATTTAATTTTCTTTTACGATTTTATTTTTAATAAAACATTTACGATTTTAATTTTATAAAAGATTTCACATGCAGGCTTCAAAAATGAATTTTTAATTGCTAAAACTATTCAATAAGAAAATATGCTCTTGTATTTTAATTACAAATTATCGTTTTATATAAATTCCTCTTTGAATTGTAATGATTTATATTTTTAAAAAATATTGTTTTTTTTTTTTTTCACAGGTTTTTAAAGAAAATGGCTTCTACCATATTTTTCGTCACTATGGTTCTCCTGGTGGTATCTTCAATATCTCCAATCTCAGCGCTAAATGTAGAGTTTACATACCACAATTTTCCCCAGATGACTGCAGTTCTTCGACAACTGGCTAATGAATATCCAGAATTGACAAAGCTGTATTCAATTGGCAAATCTGTACAAGGTAATTGTTTATAATTTTATAGATTTACAGAAGCGTCCTATTGAAATACTGAGGTGCCAAACCATTAATTTACTGACATACTTTATATGTAGGCATGTAAAATTCATCCAGAGTCTGGCCCTCAAATTAAAAAAAGTCCTTAGCGAATATTAAAATTATCTTTCAAATGCTAAAATTGCAAAAGACAATTATGCATTTAATTTGTTGCATGCATATGAAACTATTGATCAACAATTTTATCAATTGCTTTTTCTGATTCAGAAATAAAAAAATACAACAAGCACGTATAAATTGTTGCGAAATTTTTTGCTTCTCTAAATAAAAGAACCTGTTTTAAAAATAACTTTGACCATTTCCATCTACAGCGGTTGCTGAAAACTGAAATTTCAGGAACTAGAATGAATAATTTTGTGTGTTTTGACTAATAGATAAGATTATTCAACGTGTTTAATAACGTTTTTTGCTTTCAACTTGAGTCCATATTTACATGCATTACTACTTCAAAATGTAAATATGCTACTAATGCTTTCAAAGCCAAAGAAGAAGGAATTCAAACAATTCAATTTTCAATTGCATTATGTAGTTTTTACTGAATTTTTTAGGACAATGGATTTTCCGCAACATTAAGATATTACATTAGATTCTTAGAGTCTTAACTTCTTATCTGACAAAAGAAAATGTAGTGCAGATGTAAATTATTTATTATCATTCGAATTCTTGAAGGAATTCTAAACTAAATAAAAAAAATAAGTTATGAATTGAAATAAAGGAAACTTTATGTTAATTTTATGAACAAATCAAGTGTTTCTAAAAATTTTTGGCCTTATAATAAATTAAAAATAAATAAGAAATGCAAATTTTGCTTTGAAATTTTATGAACAAATCAAGTTTTGAAATCAAAAAATTTCATTTGTTTTGAAATCAAAAATTTATTAGAATCTCTCAGACTGATTTCATATTTACCTAACTATTTCGTAATTATCATGCAAAGGAAATAAAATATTGTTGATTGTATGTCATTTACAAGTCTAATCAAGCTCTTACGGTAATATTTAAGTCTTTTTTTAATCAGTTTCATCTATTAAGAAACTGTTTTACATGGTTATTGATGTGTTGCTATTGATTTTTTTTGCTTTTCTGCCTGGTATCCATGGAATTTTTAAATCTATGTAAATCCTGTATATCGTAAATATGCTTAAACAATTTCAATTTCATAAAAATTCAATTGCTGCAAAAATGTAAATATTAAGAATATATTTGGTATGTCAAAAAGATATATGAAAGCAAATTTATGTTTTTACCAATATTAGCAAAAAATGAAATATTAAATCCTTTTTAAACTAAATCTTTTGAATCTTTAAATTGCTTTTATTTATATTTTCATGCAATGAAATAAACTTTACTTTTTTAATTCATGTGAAATAAAAATTATAGATATTATATCTTTAATTCATTCTAAGTTCAGCATTTAACTAAGTACCAATAATTCTTATACTAATGCAACATAAAAGGTAATTTTGGACTCCAGAGTAAATCATTTTTTTCCTTACAAATTTCTTTTTTAAAACAATTAATGAGATATACTTTTGCCTTTTACAGACACTTCTTTGCTTCTTTCAAAACACAAAACAAATAATTTATCATGAAAATTTTTCAATTATCTGCGTAGATAAGTACTGGTTATATTGGCACGCAGAATGGTTGGTATGCTTAAATCTTTCATCTTTTTGCGAATAATTATTCAACAAAAAAGTGTTATTTTTGTGTTTATATTTTTATATAAAATATTTTAAATAAGTTTAAAGGAAGAAATCATCTCTACTTTATATTTGTCACTGATTAACATAATAAATAAACTAATTATCATCATCAGTGGCTCAACAGCCCCATGTTGGGCCAAGGCCATCTACCTGCTGGCAAATTTCGAAACAGGAAATGTTTTTTCTTCTTCTTTTTACGGGGTAGGGTTGTCCGTCCTATGCCCAACGCTCATATTAAAAACGGGACGTACCGGTTTAAAATGAATTCCGAACCACTACAAACATCCATGGCACTGAATCCATCCTGACTTGAATCCGCGCACCGAGTGTGGCACCGATCGTCAGAGCGCTAGTCACTCGGTCATCAGGCCCCCTAAATAATACAAAACAATTACCGTATAGCTCAAGTCGTCCGATGCAAATTTATTTTGTTATAATTGAACGTAATAGAGGCAAATAGTAAAGAAATGCTTTTAAAATGATTATATAAAATATTCTCATAAGAAATTATGCATGTTTGCATACAGTGACATCTTTTATACTAATGACGTGCAGACATGTGAAGGCCATAGATCACACGAATTCAAGGTAATTAGACAACAGACCACACATACACGCAATTTTTTTCCTAATAAAGAGTCCTTTCATTTCTTTATATAACATAAATAATATGGTGACATAAAAACTATAAAAAATTTCCTGCTTGAAGATTCATAATTAAATAAATGTTTTAACATTTAGTTCGATTTTGTTTAATTTTCTTCTACTTTGTTTATCTTAATTTCATTTCTACGATGTCCATGGCAACAAACATCGTAGAAGTATTAAAAATAACTATACACGGATACTGAATCCAAACTAAAAAGTTATCGACAATACCGATTTCTTTGTTTGCAATAAATTAAAAAACACTGTATAAAATGTATTCTAATATTTTATTGTACATATTTTTTTATTAAATTAAAGCTGGATCATGTCCCGTCTTTTTAATTTTCACTAAAATTTGATAGTATCTGAAAAACATTATCTATCGCATTATTTAAAAATTAAAATCAACATATGTTAAAGCTGGATGCTATTAAAGCAATGGTAGACTGTATATAGTACGGTCTCGTTTTGAGCATTGCTGCTTTTCTATTATTTTTACGTTAAAAATTAAAAACATAAAATAGTTCAACTGGTATTTTTTATTACAAGGAGTTTCCCACAAGTTAACTGAATATCAATGTAAGAAGCAGTTATAATATTAATTAAACCTTTTTATTTGATTAATTAACATTTATACTTAAGTCCAACCTCTTTGTTATAAATATCTTTTGAAAAATAATTTCTTGCAAATTTTATTCAGTAAATTTATTCAAGAATTCGGAACAGGAACAACTGTAGCCTTTTAATAATCGGAAAGAAAAAATTAAAAAGTTGATTTTTATCTTATAGTTGATAGTTTAGTACACGGGTTGTTAAACACGGAATTCTACAAATATATATTTTTGTAAGTGTGATGGGAGGAATGATAATTAGTAGAATATTTTAGACATGCTTCGATTGACAATCACTTTTTATTAAGCTATTTGTAAATTTTGGTCACAGCTTACTGGGGCACAAAATGCAATGACTTGTAGTATTCCCCCTGATAATACGTCACAGAATTATTTCTTGATTATGTATATTTAGCTGAGGCTAAATATGACTGGCCATCAACTACTCGAAATTATTTTAGATGATTTTCTTTTATGGCATTTATGGGAGAATTTCTTATTGAATTAACATTATTACAGAATTTTACTATTAGAAATCTATAAAAATAAATTATTGTAATAAACAAATTCAGTATTATTGTTATTTTTTTTTTTTTTGAAATTTGAATGCTTTTTAGAATAAATGTATTTTTTGTTGAGCTAGAAATTTATGTAGAAAAAAAAAAAAAGCATTTAAATTAATTGATTTACAATATTTTTTTTTTTTTATCCCACTTAGTAGACAGCAATATCTAGAACAAGTCCAAGAACCCGTGTGGTCTGATAGAAAGAGGGGGGCAGCTTCTGTTGTGAGGGAACACCAATAGGTAGAAGTCAGGCTTGGCTCCGTGACGCTGAAGAAGGAAGGCAGTGCCTTCCGGGAGAACCTTTAGGGGGAACTACCACGCATTTGTATATCGTATGAGAAAACCCCCGGAAAACTCCCACCAGGTAGTCAGACTAACGAGAGACCTGAATGACCGAGTGTCTGGCTCTTGTGGTCACAGGTTTCGAGTTCGAGTCCCGGCAGTTCCATGGATGTTCGTAGTAGTTCGGAATCCACTTTAAGCCATTGGTCTCTGTTTCATATGACTGTAAGAACGTCACAGAGCCCAGTCGGACTTCTCACTCACATCATTCCCAAATTGCATAGGGGAAACTCAGCTCTAGACACTGTGATGTGGTGTGGTGTGGTGTAGTAGTAGTAGTCCAACTAACGAGACAAGAAAATGAACATTACAAATCGAGTCTCTTCGTTTTTTTGAAACAGTATCTACAAGAAAGGTGCCAGCGGATTGAACCTCCGCCCTAATACGCATCACCGGCGCTTGTTGCCATTGAACCACGAATCGGGCATTTACAATATTTATTTACTAGCACACAATTTTAATTTTTTTTAATTTTATTAAATTTAAAATATCTCCTTGAGCGTGGATTAATTATAACGCAAATTTGTCGTATTTAATATTCTTAATTTAAAAAAAATTAAATCAATTGATTTAAAGTTTTTTTTTTCTAGTAGTTGTTTTTGTTCAAATATCGCTTGAAAGAGTTTTAAAATTAACTTTTAATTAAATGAGAGTTTTAAAGTTATGTCATTGCATTTCTATAACAGTAATAATGATTTTCGAAACTTTGAAAAAAATATTGTTTTTTTCACTCTTAATTGTTTTCATACTGATTTTAAATTATAATTTAATTTTTCATTTAATCCACAATCATTGTCTTACTGTACTTTTAATCACCATTAAAAAGCTATAAAACATTTTGTTCCTGAATTCTGACAAATGCACCGGTTTCCCGAATCAGCTTAACTCTAACTAATTAAATCCAAACTCTAACTTACAAACTCTAATTAAATCCTGAAAAGAATTATTCCAAGTCTTACGCGAGAAAAGAAATTAACTCAATAAGTTATATTATAAATAATTGTCTTACTTCCATAAATCTTTATACAGAACTTTTCGATTTGCAAATAATAATGAGAAGAAAATGGCAGATATATGAATAAACCTTTGCCTGCCCATATTTGTCAAATCTAATTTCCATAATGTGAAAAATTATTCACCATGATAATGGGCAGATAATTTTGATAATGTTAGGAGTAAAAGATTACGAACTGCCTTTTACACTGTCAGTTTTGAGAATGATAATTGATTTCTGAATGGTAAGAATGCCATTGGGTTCTTTCTCTCTTGGGAATTTTTATTGTTTTTTGTATTCCATTAAGTATTTCTATTATTTTCATGATAATTGCTCACACGATAATTAGGTGCAATTATCATATTTGCTCTGTGCATGCAAATGGATTACAATATTTTGATTTTTGGTATAGAAGTGGATTGTTACGTTTGGATTCCTGGATTAATTTGTAGATTAATTCTTTATAATTTCTGGATCAAAAGTTTCCGTTAATTTCTTATATCTATGTTTGAGGGACAAATGTAATTGCTTTGGAATCATCTTATCCACTAGAAGAGATGTTTAATCAGGTGTATTGCTTCATCATATTACTAATAAATAAGTAATGATATTGTAAGCATATTTTTTTCTGAAAAGGGCATTTATTTTAACTTGAATGAAAATACGAAGCTTATGAAAATGTTAGTTAACAAAATGCAAATTTAATGTTATATTTTCCTTTATTAATTTTGGGTTCAGTTTTTCAATATTAATATGTTATGTATGTGTTATTATATGGTTATGTATGGTAATATGTTATGTTTCAATATTAATATGTTAATATGTTAATATGTTATGTATGTTCGTATTAATATGTTATAAATGTTTTGATTTGAAGTCATCAACTTCTTGAATAGCAGATATTGTGTTACACAGGTTGCATCATAGTGAGGCTCTACACTACAACTTCATTTTTTTTTTTTGTTCTCATTTCGGAAACGAACACATTCTCGGAAGTCATCTATGGAACTGGCACTTTCCTCTTCGATCACAATGGACAAGTTTTCTTGTCTACGGATTTATCGCACTTATTTTCGGTATAAACACAGAAACTTCCAATTTGCCTTCGCTTGTCAGATATCAATTTATTTTTCTTATCCCACTTGGTAGACAACAACATCTAAATCAAGTCCTAAAAACCCATTTGGTCTCATGGAAAAGGGGGGCAGCTTCTGTTGTGAGGTAACACCAATAGGTAGAAGCCTGACTTGGCTCTGAGACGTTGAAGGAAATGGATAGTGCCTTCCGGGAGAACTTTTGAAACTACCCATTTGCGTATCGTATGGAAGAAAACCTGGAAATTACCCATCAGGTAGTCCGACTGTCAGATATCTACTAAGCCTAATCTATTTTGAAACCCGAAGCGTTATCAAACAAACTGCCATCGAACTTTTTAATAATAACATATATTGATCACTAAAAACATTAAATATTGTTAAATAGTTATTTATATAATAAAATAGTGATTGAAATATTGATATCGTTTAATTAAATATTGAAATATATATCATTAAAAATTGAATGACACAATTGTAAATAAAACGAAGTAACGTAAATAGTACGATATTTGAAGCATCATACCTGAATATACCATCATTAGAATAACAGTAGGATTTAAGAGATTATTATTATTAATAAACGAATAATATGTGGATTAAAATTTATGAATTAATACCTTTATTAATTTCAATGTTATAATTTCAGCAAACGGTGATTTAGGAATTTTTTTCAAGTAAAAGAATTTTATTTGTATGATTTAGATAATATTGATTCATTGTTTGATAAAAAAATAGTGATTGAAAGATTGATATCGATTGATTGAAAAATATTGAAATATAAATTAATATCATTAAAAAATTGAATGACACAATTGTAAATAAAACTAAGTAAAGCAGATAGCATGATATTTGCAAAGAAACTACATACCTGAATGCCATTATTAGAGTAATAGTACGATTTAAGATTAATGGCATTAATAAATGAATAATATGAGGATTAAAATGTATTAATTAATATCTTTATTAATTTCAATGCTATCATTTCAACAAACGGTGATTTTGAAATTTTTGTTTAATTTAAAGAATTTTATTTGATTTACATAATATTGATTCACTGTCCACTTTTAGTTTCATGTCAGACGAAAGTTAATGAGATGGCCTAATTCAAAAGGAATGCCTCGATGTTTCTTTTATAAAAAATTGCAAAAACTTGTTCATCAAACAGTGAAAAGACCTGAAGGATTTTTGAAAGACCTTGAAGTTGATTCACTCGAATACAAAGGGAGGGGCAAGAAATTTTTTTTTATCAATAAAAATCTTAAAGAAATAGGGCAATGAAATCTCCAGTACTTAAAGAAATGACCTTAAATTCTTTTTCTTTAAAATCTCGTGTAAAAACCCAAGCTTTGTTCGAATCCTCTGGCGTTCACTGCCCTATGGCATCTTTTTTCTGTACGAACAAACAGCAACAATAGAATGAGGGAAATAACTTTTAAGCTTGAAGGTTTTTCAGGGATCATATTTGAGATATGTCAAGGTTCTTTCTAGTTGAACTGGGGTTTCTTTAAAAAAAAAAAATTACAAGTTGTAATAAATGATAATGATGGACGTCGCCCTTGATTGGCATGCCTTGTAAACTTGAAAAAAAAAGTCGTTGTTGTCAATGACAAATGAATTAGATTTAGAGATAAAACAGGAAATTTCAGTTCAGTTGTTTTTCTTTTTACTCTTAATGACATTTAATTTAAAATGAATTCTGTAATAGATAACGATACATAGTATAATTTTTTAAATGATAAGGATTATCTTCCTTTCGATTCGAATAATATAAGTTGAAATATTAATTTTTAGTAAATAAAGACTTAGACCAGTAAAACTGAAGGTATCCAACTTTTGGCTTTCTTAAGATGCTATCTTATATAAATTTTTGTTGAACATCGGCAGGGTCTTGCATTCCATTTATAAATGCCTCGAATAATCCACAAGGAGTAATGAATTTAGTTGTTTTTTTATTGGTAATTATTAAAATTAATTCATTTGTTGGCAAATCACATCTTAGAAATTGCACGACTCACAGTTATAGACGATTTACACTACAAATTTTATTTACACAACCATTTTACTACAGGGCTATGGCATACTGTAAATTCTATATCTTTTGTTAACACAGCTATGTTGCAAAGAGTATGGAAAAGATTGAATATAAATTTCATATATTTCGTTTTACTAAAAGATTCACAAAATCCTTAATCTCTTTCTCTCATTATATATATATACATGTAGAAAATACTAGTAGTAGCTTCTGTCATGCAAAATAGTAGCTACTATTGATTCATGCTACTATCTGTATTTATATCTATCTATCTATATGTTCCAACTCAACTATTCTACTGTTCTTATGTGTGTGGTGTGCACCTGAGAATCTCGAAAAAATTATCACTATTTATTTTTACTTATACGAAAACCTTATTTTTGTACCCTGTGCCATCTAGTGGTCACTTCATCTATAATATTTTAAGACTTCAGAAATTTACTTGAAGTTAAAATAGTAAATATTTGAAATTTACATAATGAGTTTTTTTGTAATATACTTTTTAATATTATATTATATAGGCTTATATATATGTTTTGCTTTTTAAATTCTTTTTTGTGTATAAATAGTTACTTAAAATAATTTTATTTTTAGATAATTTTCTCTCTTGTTAGACTAAAACTAAGAAATTTTTTAAATATTTCACTTTATATAACACCAGGTGTTATATTTGTTAGTTATAGGTAAACATATAAAAAGTAATAAATAAAATAAAATAATAGTAATTACAGTTTTTGTTTAACAAATAAATTTTGTTTAAAAAATTTTCACACAAACAAATCATGACATTTCGACAACCCAATATATTTTTAATTATGAAATATCGTTTATATTCTTCAACCCTTAAAACAGTGAACATTTTTTTTTTTTATTTTCTTAATTTGATTTCTTACAGGAAGAGATTTATGGGTTATGCTCGTAACAAGTGATCCAAACGAAGAGCCTCTGTTAAAACCAAACGTTAAATACGTTGCCAACATGCACGGTAATGAGGTAGGAACTTTTGTTTTGCCAAAAATTTTTGAAGTCCTTTTAATTCGAAATTATGACTTAGAGTTAAGTGATTACGTTGCTACTTTTTTTCCATCGCCCTACTGAATTAGATATTCATCAACGAATTACTTTTATAATAACATCCCATTACATTTAAAATTTAAAAAAAAAATATCTTAAATTGGCCATTTGCCAAGCATAACTTTTAAAATTATAGCTGTTATTTTTATAGTGAGTAAAAAAAGTGACTTGTGGAAATTGATAAGATCACGCTAATGGCTATCTGTTTCATTCACCGTTTTTCTAAATTATTATTCACCTTCGTTCATTGTAAGAGCCTTTTAACATGAGTTCTAAATATAGCAATGATAATACACACAATAAATGGTAATTTCTATTTTTCGTCCCTAATGCGATGTATTTTTGGTTTAAATAGATTTTTTTTTTACCTTGAAATATTTTGTTTTTCTATGATCTGTTAAACATTTCTTTTATTTTGCTAGATTTTTTTCATTTAAACGTATATTTCCAATACAAAAGTAGATTATTTATGAATATTTTTATTTAAAGTATTATCTCTAATACATATTGAGCACTTTTATTAGACTGATCATTTTATAGCTACAGTATTTTTAGTTTCTTATAATGATTATTACTTTTTAATATTTAGTAACAAAAATTTAATCTTTTTAACGCAAACTTTTTTTAAACTAACACTTTTATGTGAATCCATTAATTTTTATGATAATTAAGCAAATAAAATATATGCAATTAAAAGCAAATGATTAAGTGAAATAATTATCCTTCCGTTTTGTAATTGCTGTTTATCTTAATCGATCTTTACATAAAAATTATTTTCAATACTCATTATGAGTTTTTATTTACATTTTGAGAAGAAAGTGTAAGAAAAGAATTTAAATTAAATATAACAATTTTGACTCACTCCGAGTGTTATATACATTATATATAGTCATTTAAAAAAGTTAAATTGACAGAAAGATGCACAGGATTGGTTATAAGGAATGTATTCTGTCAAATGAAGGTAGGCGATTGGATTACAGGAAGGGATTCTGTCATCCCATGATTTCTTTTCGAAACATTATAGTTGACTCATTGCCTAGTTACCAGTTTGTTACACTATTCCATATGTTCTTTTGCTACTTAATTTGTAAATTTAATTTAATTTACTTGACATCTATTGAGAAATAATAAACAAATTAATAAATTTGTTTATATTTTCAGAATAAAACAATACAACAAGATTATTTCAGAATGAAGCAATAAAACAAATTAATAATTTCTTTACTACGCAATAAATACCAAATGCAACATTAAAATATTCATAATTGCTTTTTAATTTATCAATTATTTAATTAAATTATTCGATATTTATAATGTTACGAATTTCAATTAATGATCAAAATTGATTAAATATTAAAACTGTCATACATTCGAAAATTATAAAAATATATATTTTTCATTTTAAACAATTTTAGTATCTTAACCCCATTTTATAAATCTTAAGATAAATAACAACATAATAAAGTTTTTGACTGTATCACATCTTTTACCTCGTAACTTATTGTGACATGCACTATGGAATGAAGGATTGCTATATATATATATATATAGTATATGTTTACGATCAGGTTTAAATCCGTATTCTAGCAATAAAAATTATTATAAGATCTTCTATAATGATATTTTTTTTATTACAACAAGATAAGGCAAGTTGATTTTTGTTTTCGAAGACTGTCCCATCTTCATCGTTTTTAGTGTCCGATTTCTCTCAAAAGATCTTTCCCTGATTGTTTTAGGACTTTATCGATTTAGCCTGAATGGTGGAGTATCGATTCTATGGATCCAAACAGTCTTTTTCTGAGTGAAATCGAAATCGTTATTTGATCTTGTTTAACAATTTTAATTATTTTTCTCCTTCAACGCACTTCACAATATAATACAATTTATTAAGCAATTTAGACATTAATCTTTATACAGAAATTTTAACAACAAAACGCATTGAATTTACTAGATTCCTTATAAATGATAGAAACAAAAATTCAAAAATAATATTTTCTTCTTAGCATGAAGATAAGCCAGAAAATTATTTTTTGTCTTTATGAAAGCAACATATATTCATATAATTACCAATATTTTGGAAAGAAAATTTTTATTTATTTTTATTGCGTGTCGAAACGTAAAATATTGTCTAGGAAACCTTGTCACATATTCCATTTCGTAAACATATTATGTATTTATCTTTCGCCCAAGGCTGGATCCATTACGCTTCTAAATGTTAAACCATAAATTTGCGTAATTGCTAGACCTTCGCATTGGCCACTTTCTTTAGTACTCAGACGTTATCAGACGTGACATCTGAAGAGTTCACCATCATCACTCCCAAATTGAATGTGAAAATAGTCAGATATGCTAATTTATCACTAACAGATATGACTCCGTGTTCCCCAGTCACAAAACTTAATTAATTTTTAGTTTTGTTAACTTTTATTAAGAAGAAATATTAGAAGTCAAAAATTTTATATAATTTGCCTTAAATAGTATAAATTGATTAAATAAAGCCATCATTATCATCCAAGAATTCACAATATATTAAAGAACATAACAGAGTTAGTTTGTAAAGTAAATCTGAAATTAATATAGTCAAATCTGTAAAAATGTCTACTATTTTTACATTAGCTTAACTGACTCTATCTATTATCCGTAATTTTTGGCGTCGATTAAGATGAAAAATAACTAATTCATAGAAAAAAAAAAAAAAACCAGACTTCTGAGCGTTACAGTTTGTATGTGGTGACAAAATACATCTTTATATATATTATATATTCATCGATTTTGATTTTAATAAGATTTGTTTGCTCGGCTTTGAACCTGGTGCACTTTAGTTTAGAAACCCATGCTAACTATCAAGCCATGTCAAGTCCATTTAATTGTATATAATTCTGCCATTGGCTTTGGAAAGTGTTTTCTATGTATTTATTAGCATTTTTAATGATTTCTTTCGTGTGTTCCTTATTAGCCTGTGGGCAGAGAGCTAATGCTGCACCTCCTTTCACTTCTGCTGGACGGTTACGGGAAGGAAAACTACATCACATGGCTACTCGACAACACCCGCATTCACATCATGCCTTCAATGAATCCTGACGGATTCGAAGCGTCCACTGAAGGTGAATGTTCAGGAGTTCAAGGAAGGTATGCACATAACCGTAAAGTTGTACTGTATTTTACGTAATTTTATTCTTTATTTATGTGTATAATATAATTTTGTTATGTACATTAATTGATTTAGATGGTGGTATGTGTATATTTTGTGTAATCAAAATAATTCAAGAAAAAAAAATATTAAATACTTATATTATTATTCAATAAAAATTACATTAATTTAATGCAAAATATTTTTCACAATTAGATAAATACTTTATTTTTTTTAAATAATTAATTAAATTTTTTTGCGTTTGTTCTTATATTAATGGTAAACAACTTTTTTTTTTTAAAAATTATTAATGGTAATAATATCACACTATATGAGACCCTATATTTAAAAAGCCCTTTTTTTCTCCAACTCGTTAAGCAATAAAATATATCCGAAATAATTTATTTGTTGTCTAAGCAAAAATTTTATAAAAAGTAAAAGATCAAATTGAGCATTTCTTTCTATCAAAAATTATTTTGATGGTATTAAACATGTTTGGGTGTTTATAAAACAGTATGTTTTTTTTTTCTTTTTTTTTATATAATAACAATAAAGTTTTTATGTTACAACGTTTTTGATTGTTACAAATATCTTTTTAAGAAATTTTTATCACAATTAAATTGAAAATAAATGTTCTTCTATAGAATAATTTTTATCAGTGATTAGATGATCAAATAAATAAAGTAAGTAAAAGAATAAAAGTTTTGTGATTCACAATACTTCATAAATTTTCTAGTTTTGGGAAAAAAAAATTAAATTTTTTTTTATTTCTCCCAATTTCTTAATAATTAAGATAAATAATAATAAATAAGCCAGATTTAATTTAAAATATTGAATGATTTAATTTAGTATAAAAAATCTCTAGTTATTATATTATATTGCACAATAAAGCTTCATTTATTAACTAATATAAAGCTAATTTTTCCTACATTATTTTTTTTTTACACAGGGGCAATGCAAATAATGCAGATTTGAATCGAAACTTTCCCGATTACTTCAACGGACCACCCAAGATAGCTGTACAACCGGAAACCAGAGCTGTGATGGACTGGATCAGGCAAACCCAATTCGTATTGTCCGGAAATTTCCATGGTGGTGCTTTGGTAGCCAGCTATCCCTTTGACAACATACCAGCAAATTCACCTAAGAGTAAGATATTAAATTGTAATTAATATCAGTTAAAACATAGATTTAGGTAAAAATGAACATATTAAATTTTTATTCATTTAAAATATTGATTTATTAACCGGAATGTCATCAAATAATTTAGTTTTGAAAAGTCTTTATGTTTTCTCAATATATAGGGTTTCCTACCATCAGATTTATAAATTATTAGGTAGAGTTAGATACATCTAGATGATTAAAAATCACGTTTCAATGCAGGATAGTATATGGCTTTTCTGACATCGAAAACATCAGAAATGACTGGTCATTACACAAGTGAATATGCGGTTTATTAATCAATCTTTGATATTCAAGAAGTTTATCAACCATTTGAGTTTTATGTAGAAATGTGATGTCGCCTATTGAAATGAAATCAGGATCTGAAAAAAATCAATACTGAAAAAAAATGAACATATGACTCCAAGATATCATCCCTATACTTAACAGCCCAGGCAACATGATGCCTGCCATGACCATCAATCTGCTGCCATAGTGGTCTCTTTTTTTGAAGTTGCATGATACATAGTGCGTCTCTGGTTCTCTCCAGATGAACGTATCAGAATCTACTAATCTTAATGAACAGAACGGTATTCACTGATTTCTGGTCTAGTGTTTATTGGCTCTACCTTGTTAAAAATTGGTTCCCCTGTAGTAGGACAGTAAATTCTTATAATTAATACTGTTTGAGAATTCAATTAATTTATATACATACTTGTTAATTAAAAGCTTTATAAAATATTGTTTTTAGTTAACTAATAATATTTACAAATTCAAAATAAATGGCAAATCAAAAAGAAAGAGAATATCTTGTAAATTAAACTATTCGTTATTTTTTAAAAAAATATTATCATTGAATTCCTCTATTCTTATACTCATGTGAGTAAATTATTTTGGGAATCAAGTCATTTAGACTTTTTGATAAAGAGTTTGATTATATTTTTGTGTTGCAGGTTTCCGTAAATTTGGTAGTCCATCATCCACTCCCGATGATGATGTATTCCACCACTTGGCCGAAATCTATTCTTTTAACCACAAGAGCATGTACCAAGGAGTCACATGTAGGGATGGAAGTCCACCCTTCCCCAATGGTACCACCAACGGTGCAGCATGGTATTCTTTGATAGGTAATCTATGAATCCTTTTGCACCACTATCATGATTCTTAATAGGAAAAAAAGCTATTAGTTCATCGACTACTTTTTGATGGCTTGTTCCCTCATCAGGGATAAACCTCATCTGCCTTATATTAATGAAATTTATATATTTTATGTCATCATTATGCATTAATAAGATTTTGGTGTATTAATGTAGGTGGAATGCAAGATTATAATTATGTGTGGGGATCTTGCATGGAAATAACGTTGGAAATTTCTTGTTGCAAATACCCTAGAAGTTACCAGCTTCCCCAATTTTGGAATGATAACCAGAAGGCTATTTTACAATACCTTGGCGAGGCTCATCAAGGTAATATTTCTAACAGTTATGATAATGTATCTTAAGCTCTATTTACGTATTACCATAAAAACAATACTGACCATAATGTGTTAAAAATCAAATAGATGAGAGATTTTGAACTCATTATGTTGTCTTTCTTTATATAAAATTGAATACTGATCTTTTTTCTGACGATACTTAATTATGAAGTTTCAATGCTTTTTCATATAGAAATAATATTTAATTAAAATATATTTTAAAAATATATATGAATTTGTACTTCATTTAACTGATATCTTAAAATACCTTATTTTAATAGCTTAATACAAATAATTGTGTTATTAAATAGTTTTTCAAATATAATGCTTCACATAAATGTAATTCTCCTTGAAATATAATGTAGTGCGGTTTAATTTTCAACAAGATTGAGTTTATTTATTTTTCCTTGTTTGTTTTTATAACATTATACCTTTTTTAATTGATTATATGTTAATTTATGTATAATATTTATTTTTAGAAAAATAAAATAGTTGTTTTCGATATTTTATTTTCTGTACTTAATTTTTATTCTTATATCTACGAAATCAAAAAAAAAAATACTAGCTTATTAATTTTCTAATATTTAAATTACTAAAATTTTTTTAGTTAAATGCTTTTCATTAATATTTGTTACTTCTAGGCGTTTGGGGACGAGTTGCGGATTCTAATATGAATCCCATAACAAATGCCACCATTAAGATTAAAGGACGCGACTTTGGCACCAAGACGACTCACAGAGGAGAGTACTGGAGAATATTAAGACCGGGAACTTACACATTACAAGTAGAGTGCTTTTGATTACTTCTATATGTACAGTTAAAACTGAGATAGAATTTAACTTTGAAAAAAAAAAAAATGCAAATGTTCATTAGTTTTTCAGGCTGTGTAAATGCTTATACTTTTTCATGTTTGTCCAAAAAAAAAAAATCCTTTAAACTTATGGGCCATTTTATAACGAGGATAATATTTTGGTGACGCCATCACAATTCAGGAAAAACAATGTCAGAAGGGACATTTAGATACCTCCGCTTTTGCATTCGTCCTTTCAAATTTTGTGATGTACTATTCGGCCTGATTTAAGTTTAATTCAGAGCCTTATAGCTAACCATCGCATTGTTATAGACCAGTGTTTAATTTAACGTTAGGAGGCATCAGTATATGAATATTTACATTAACTTATATTACTTCCATCGTAAGAAACACTGCAATTAAAAAAAACATGCTTCCTTCTACGCACTGCACTCTTGCCCCTTGTTGTGTTCAGGGGAAATGTTCAGTAGGTCTTGAGACTCTCACCCGAGAGGAAGCACAGCGCAACAGGCGTTGCTGCTGAGAAACGTTTAGTTGATCTACAGTATACAGCAAGGAAATATATTTAACTCAACCCTTTGTAAAAGTGGGCCTACAGACACTCACCCGGAAAGGAAGTATCTTTCGCACCACCTGTTCTTATTTTCTGCTCAGAAGTGGAATTCTTCCACGAATCTGTAATTATATGTCTTTGAATGTGTTAAATATTGTCTATCGTTAATTATACGTGTGTAAATTAATCTGTGAGCTCCTAAACCTGTGTCTCAAGTCTCAACCCAACCACACCCAGTTACAATCCAGCTGCACAACGTGCACACTACACATGAAAACATCGCTAAAATAGAGCAAGGTTATATTTATATGTATAATGATTATTTATCCGTCCTATCAATGTTTAGAAAAAATGCATCCCTTTTACTTTAAGGCTTTATAATATATGTTTAAAATAATCACTATAGTTACAAAATAAACAATCAATAAGTGCGTTTTTTACTTGTCTAAATAAAGGGGTCTATAAAAAACCAGAAAACTCGAAAAAAAGTCGATGGCCGAAGTTGTAGGCCAATCTTTGCTCTAAGTTCATAATAATGGATATCCTTAGATTAATATATTATTAAAATATTCAGCATTATTTCATGTTATCCTTATTTTTGAAAATGAAGTACATAAAATGCTTTTAATGGCTTGTTCAAAAGAAGGTACCAATGTGTTATTGCAATTAAAATAAATGGATATAATCTTATCTTCAATTTGTTGCTTATGATAAGTTAAATTTCGTTGAATTTATTTATTTCAGGTTGAAGCCAGAGGATTTGATCCAGTCGAACTGAATGTTCAAGTTGCTAAAGGGGTCACCGTACAAAACATCACCATGTATCCTGTATCCTCTACTTACTATGAACCAAGAAGTGACCCAACATTTAAGAAGGGCCAGCAAGTGCACAGCATTAGTCCAGTTCACAATTCTGCAGCGTTTTCGGGAGGAGCAGTCAAGGGCGTATGGCCCACGTTTACGGTAAATGAAAAATTCACCACTGTAACTACAATGAGTGTACCTAATGACACTGAAGTAACTGATTTAGTAACTGATGACACTGAAGTAACTGATTTAGTAACTGACGTCACTGAAGTAACTCGGAATTTAACTAACACTCCAGACACAAGTACATCTTTTGATGACGTTATAGTCACTATGAATTCTACATACATTTATTTTGAGCAAAATATCATGTCATTACAAAGTGCACAAAGTAATTATACGAATTCAGCCGCATATTTTTACTCGTTGAGAAATATGTGGCTTTCATCTTTTTGTATGGTTATGTTTGTTTTTGTCAGCCGTATCCCTATTTCTTACTTCTCTAATTAATGATTTTTTTTAAGTATAAAAAGATTAGATTTATTTTGTATTCAAACAAGAGATTGCTAAATATAAAGATCAAGTTTAATTTTGGATTATCTTATTCTAGTGAAAGAATAATCTTTTAACCAAAACTAATTTAATTGATATAAATAACCCCTGAATACTTATTATTTTTATGTAACTTTGAATTCACAATTTAAAGACAAAAAAAAAAAAAAAAAAAATTACCTAACTCGTATTTGAAGCTTTCAGGACATGATGTAATTCGTAATTATTTTCAATAGTATTTATATGTATTGATGTAAATTCAATACATTTATTTTGTTTTATTCAGAATATCAGATTTTTATAAAAAAAATAATGAAATTTTTTTAACCAATTAGTCAATACAAGAGTGGAATCAATCAGTCAATTTAGGAGTTTTTAAACGAATCAATCAATACAGGAGTGGAACCTATAAGCCAATTTAGGAGTTTTTTAACCAATCAGTCAATGCAGGAGTGGAAAATACATTTCAGACACAAAGAAGACACTTATTTTTATTATCAAATCAATAATAATTTAAACACGAAACAACTAATTTTAAAATTTTAAAGTCAATTCATAAATATGCATAACTCAGTAAAAAATGTTCTTTTTATTTACTAATTAACCTTAAAATATAATTTTATGTTAATTTTCTTTGTAAAATGTTTATGTGAATTCATTTAATTTGATCCTGATTGTTTTCAAAATGTTTGCTTCTAACACTTCTACTTAATTTGTTTTCACTTGTTTTTACATGCACTTAACACTTGTTTTCACTTATTTTACTTGTACTTAACACTTGTTCACATGTTTTAACTCGTAATTAACACTTGTTTTCTTGCATGTTTATAGTTTTGTTTTGTGTGGTGCTATTTTGTTGTTATGTGATTTTATTATGTTGTTAATTTGGTTTGCATGTTATCTTTATACTAACACTTCCACACTTTGTAACTAACATTTCCTGTGTTTTGTGTTTGTTATAATTTTTGTATTATTACACTTATGATGTAATAAATATGGTGCTATTTGTGTGAATGAATGTAGTTTAAATTTCCCTTTCTTCCACTATCTCTTTATGCACAACATTTTTTATTTTAGACAAATTACGGTGATACACTTTATTTTTTGCACAATAATTATTAATGCACGAATTCAGTATTCATTGCTATATACTCATTTCATTTAATAACATGTTTAATTATTTGCATTGCAACCCTTTGCATATTTTTAATTATTAAAAAAAAGGATTAATTATTTTTTGGAAAGCTGCACTAATTAAGGATTTTTACATTGTTACATTGCATGGTTGTAGATCTTAATAGAATAATGGAAAAATCGTTGCTTATATGTAAGTTATGTTTGTTTAAAATTAATAATTAACAATAGAAGAGTAAAATGTTTTTTGTTGATAACTTATACAAGTTAGTAACTATAACTTAACAAGTTATGTTAATAACTTATACAAGTTATAGAAAATATTTTTCTAACAGATGATTAGAAAATTCATAATAGTCTATTTAAAGAAATAATGTAATTCTAAATAATATCTTTAATTTCTTTCATTACCGTGTATTTTTGCGTAAAAGCCGAAAACTTTCAGAACTAGGTTAAACTAATGTGTGGATAAATATAAGGATCCATTTGTCTCGCAAAAATAGTAGGTGCTTTTCCGTTAGCAGGACGCTAGTGTCAAGTTGCTAGATATAGCACGTTTTGATTTCTTTAGTTTATATTTCTTAAGTTTACAAAAAAAATGTGATGAAAGGAGGTATTTATTTTATGAAAATGAGATTTTATTTTAGAAAATGTGTATATTGCTGGTTTGTTGCGCCGTCACCAAAACTAAAAATCTGTTGCTGACCATAATTACAGAAGAGTGCCAAAACGTACACAGATATCATAATAAAATATCCTAAATAATGAACTTTAGTATTTTGAATTAATATATAACCTATTAAAATTTGAACTAATGCTATATTGCTGATTTGTTGCGTCGTCGCGAAAACGAAAAATCTGAAAAGTGCCAAAACGTATATCAGAAATAAAAATGGAATACCTTAAATAAGGAACATTACAAGAATTGTTTTTTTATTCAAATTTTGATTTATATAATAATTTGAAATTGTAGAATAAATTTTTTTGTAGAAAAACGCCTTATACGTTAATCGGCTTATACTCGAGATTATACGGTAATTACAATAATATTAACTAAATTAATTAATAAAATGTAGATAACGAAGTAATACCCGCACATATATGATTTTGTTCAAATTTAAATCAAGCAAATACCAATTCAGCAATGCATCTAAATGTTAGATGCTTTAAAAATATTTTTGGGAACATATCAACAATAAGATTAATATATTGTTGGCAATATCTTAATAATTATTATATAATAAAATTATAAAGAAAATAGTTTAATGTCAAAAGAACCTACTAAAACTAAAAGAAAATTTATATTTTAAAGCATGTTTTGGTTCAACATTGCAAAAATGAAGAACTTTAAAAATTTGCACAAAATTCTTTACTTTTGTCTTCTTATCCCAATTTAAACGAAGTTTTTTACCGTGTTTAATTTTAAACATATATTTAGCACATTTATACATTTTATATTTTAAGAGTTTTTTATATATCCTTTTAATTTTTAAAATAAAAGAAAAAAATTTTTTTTTTATTTACTCTTGTAATGAGTGATTAAAAAAATGATTTAAACACACATCCAAATTCAATATTTATTATTATTTTTATTTTTCTCGTATTTTAACCCTTTTATATGCTTTTTTACACTTATTGTCATAAGAATTCATTGGATAATTTTTTTAAGAAATTGTATGACACATTTTTTAAAATTAAGTCATTAGAAGTTGTCCTATTCTCCGACAAGTATTCATATTTAAATGGTTTTAATTGTTATAAAATACAAGATAATTAACTATATATTTTGAAATAATTAGTTTTTATTTATCTGTTTCTATGATTTCAAACCTCAAGAAAATATATTTAAAATTTCTAAATGAACAGTTATATTTTTTAGTTAGTTGGGGATGTATTTTAAACTATTTTATTTTCCCAAAATATTGTAATGCAAAAATATAACCAAATGCGTTAAGCCAAAAATGTATTCAGTTTATGTGAGAAATATGATTTTGAAAAGTTAATAGGAAAACACTTGGTCATCCAAATAACTTTTTCAAAACTATTAACGGCCAAAACAAAAGGCCAAAAATCATTAAGGGGAATCTTTTGAAAGCTTTTTTTTTCTTCCAAAATGACTTTTCTCAGTTTGTCACTCTTGAAAATGGGCGGAAAATATTTTAAAATCAAATTTTAAAACATTTTTGACATTTTAATAATAACATTTGAAATAATTCATGTTTTATATTTATTACAATTAAATTGATTTAAAAATTTAATAGTGTTTAAAAAACAGTAGATTCATTATTTTTAACAAATATTATTTTATAAATATGTTTAAATTATACTAAAAACTACGCATGTATTGTGTTTATGTAAGAAATATGATTTTTCATGAATCATTTTGAAAGATTTGACAAATATGTATTACTTATATTAAAGAATTTATATAATTTATATTTTTTTTGCTTTAATAATTTTAGTGTTATTTAGCTATAGATGAAGGATTTATAAATATATTTTTTTTATTGTTTTCATGAAAAAAAAGAAGTACTATTAGAAAATAAAAAAATCCTAAAGTACAACTTTGAAAAACTAATGTTATATTCATTTTCAACATTATATTACATGGTATTTTAACATAATATTACATGGCATATTACTAAAACAACATTGTGTTACATGTTGTTACATGGCATTCCTAACATTACTGGTATATTACATAGTATTTATTCATTTTCAACCTTATGTTCAATATTTTAACATACAACGTAAACTTACTTATGTAAATATCAATAACTTTAGTGTAATTATATAAAAGAAAGTATTGATTTTTTTAAAGAAGATATCTTTTGATTTTTTTAGTGATCAATAAGTTTTATTTGTGTTTGATTTAACATGACTTTCAGCAAATTATTCCCGTAAATATTTATAAATTAGGATATAATGTATGAATAAATATTTTAGTTAAGAATTGTGTTTTTTAAAATTTATAAATAAATAGCACATAATGATAATAATATACTTTTATTTTAAATTCCAGTGGTGATACCAGATACTTTTAAATAATGTATAATAATTTATATAATAAAGTATTATTTTTTTATAGATGAAAATATTTTAATATAACAAAATAATTACATGATTGTATTTTTATGAAAATCTTTGTCTGCATCTTTATTGCTTTCATAATTTTAATTCTACAGTATTATAATATTACTTGAATTAGAGTTTAGATTCAATAAACCTCCTTGTAAAAAATTACAGAGGAAAAAGAATTCTTAGTGACAATATCGTTTAAAAAAATATTGTTTAATTGATGGCCTTGAATTTTTCTTACAAATTATTTACATCCTCCAAATTTTGCAGACATTCTATAAGCTGTATGATTTTCAATTAGTTTTATGGTAAAATATTTTTCTGAGATATTTTTTAAATTACTTCATATATAAAAAAGTAGAATTTTAAAACATTCATATTTCACGTTATGCAAAAATTTCAATATCTATCATCTGCTTGAACGCAGGTCGACAATAAGTGGGTAGATAAATAACAGTAACTAAATTAAAAAACTGTTAATGGTTTTACTCAAATAGGACTACCTCTTTAACATTATATATTTTTCTTTTTATCTGCTTTTGACAGTAGTGCTAAATCTGAGCTAATTTTTAGAGTTACAAATAAAACACTTTTTATTTAATATTATTTTAAAACATCTAATTTGTAATAAATAAAAATTTAAAAAAAAAAAAAAAAAGCAATGCTTATTCTTTAAATCAGATATTGCAAATGCTTTACAAAACCGAGTGTATGTTTAACGTGTGTCAACATGTACGTCATTAATAGTAAATCGATTTGAAGAATTGATCTCGCATGCCCTTTCTCTTCTCTGATTAAAAAATTGTCATTTAAATATTTAACATTAACAGTGTTAATAATAATTGCCTTTGTAATGTAAAAAGAAGTTTCATTGCTGTGAAAATTTTATGAAGATTTACAAAAGTTAGTAGGTATACCATTTGTAGATGTATTAATTGTATATACCATTTAGTATATTGAGAATTGGAAAGCATCATGATGAGCAATCAATGCAGTTAGCAATGCAATGAGCAAGCAATGAATTAGAGAAAGCTAATGAATTAGAGAAAGTTAATGAATTAGGTAAACTAACTGTATTTGTTGTAGTTTTTAAGCTATAAAAATTGAAAATGATATAAATAATTAAAAAAATGGTTGCTACTTATAAAATTATATTAATTATATTAATTATATAAAAATTAGTTTTCTTTGAAAATCGATAGTTTACGCTTATCGGATATATAGATATCATAATCATATCCTATATATAATTAAAATCTATTACTAAATTGCTCAGAAACTTTTACAGTAGATTGTTTCAGGTATATATATTTATATTGATATAAAGTAGATAAACATATGTTGAAAGCCCCATTCTGAGATATATTTGTGATGTATGGAATCATATAAAAATTCAGAGTCACTTTTTATTATAGTCACTAACGAATGTATTCATTTTGGATTTTCTTCGTTTGTTTTTCGTACGATTGCAATAGGTGGCCATGATGGTTAATTGGTGAAAATATTTTATCAAAATAACTCATGAATATTTATATTTTTAAATGACTCAAGTAAGAAGATCAGTGCATTCTATTTTGGAGATTTTGTTTAATTATTATATATTTTAAAAATGAATTAGAACAAAATAAAAGCTTTTTTAATTCTTATATTTGACGTACACTTTAATCCATCATTTACCGAGAAACCTTAAAATAGGAATGAGTCTATGAATTTCGATTTTATTACTAGTGAGAAGTAAGTATTCATGAATTCTTTCTGATAAATTCGTGGAATGGATGCTTAGTTATAAATGATCTTGTTTAATGAATGAAATTAATACTTGTTTGTTTCTAACAGGTGATGGGTTTTTACCAGATTGTGGTGTTAATGGTAATCGTCAGAAGAATGTGTGGAAGTGTGGAGTATGAAGTTTAGTTTTGCTTCTCTTCGTCATCCTAGTAATTTATTATCAGGTGGGCTTTCTGTTGTTTTCTGTATCTTAAAAGCCGTGGAGACTCGCTTTATGCCTCCTCCTTTCTGTACGACTAACTTCTTGCATGGTAACCGACGCGTCTATTTCCGGTTCGACGCGTCTACTCGGTTCTTTGCATGAATTCCAAGATGGCGTCCAGCGATCAAATTAGGCTTAAGTGCTTCCTTGTAATAGTGTCCTAAGCGCTTGATATATAGCATCTAAGTTTGCAATATTTAGTTTAATTTAATGTTTTTTTTTTTTTTTTTTTTCAGAATTTTCTGAAACCTAAAGAAGCTGTGATATTTCCACGAAGTTATCTGTATCCAACTTCGCAGCAATTCATTGATTATAGTCAACCATCAAATCGCTTGCTTTTGAACTACAACTACTACGGTTAATTTAAAAAAGAAAAATTATGTCCAAGAGGATATTGTTTTTGATCTCATATTAAAGCACAAAACATTAAAAAAAAAAGAGAAAAATGAATAATGTGTTTGTGTTTCAATAAATCAATATGATAATGGTCTTGATTTTTAAAATACAACCTTGAAATTATAATTAAATTGCTTTACATTAAAAAATGTTTTTAAATATTTAATTATAAAATTGTTTTCAAAAATCTTGTACACTAAAACTTAAAATAAACTTTTTTTAATTTTTGTAAATTATTTAAATGCGTTTAAATACTTCATTTTATTTTTGTAAAAAGTTTTTTGTTTTTTAATTATTTATTCTTTGGAAATGTAATTTTTTTGTGTAAATTGACTATTGAAATTTGTTTAGTATTTAATTTCAAAAGTATTATCTGAAAATGTATTTTATTTTGTTCAAATATACATAGAAAAATTGTGTTGTATTTTATTAAATTTTTTTTTTTTAAAATTTTATTAGAAAATTTATTTATTTTATTTGAAAATTTATGTTTTATTGTTTTTTTTTATTAAAATTTATTTAATTTCTTCTTGGTATTTAAGAAATTGAAAGATGGTATTCTATTGTATTTTTATTTTATTGCATTTTTACTTGATATTTATTCGATTCTATTCGATTTATTATTTTTACACGATTATTATTCGAAAATTAAAGTTTTAAATTAAATTGTTAAAACTAAATTGTTACTTGTTAAATATTATTATAATTTAGAAATTTTACTATAAAATTTTGAAACATTTTAATAAGTTAACTTTTATTATTTTTGTATAGTAATTAAAATTTTTTAAACTTATAAAATTTACGCGGAAATTTTTTAAAGACTTTCTTTTAATTGGTGCTGTTTATTAATTGTTGGTATTTTATGTGCTGTTGTTTATACATTCTGTGTTTTTTAAGAATGGTGTGTTTTATTTTTTTTATTTGTTTGTAATGTCTTTTCTCAATTAGATTAAAAATATTTAAAATGGACTGATATCTTAATAAATATGAATACAGTTAACTGAATAATTCACTGTGTTCAGTTATAAAGAAAATCGCAATACTTTTGTTATTTTAATTAATAATTTAGAGAAATATGAATTATTAATTTTTTTTTTTTTCTGTTATATAGAATGATACACAAAAATGCCTTTTCATTTTTTTTATATTAAATGTTCGTAAAGGAAATTCTCGTAATACATACATTGTTTAAAATTGTGTGATTATATAATGCACATAATGTGTCAAAACCTTTCTTGAAATACTATTTTCATTACATTATATAAAAAGTTTTTTTGATGAAAATTAAACATTATATTTTTTATGGTAAGATTCGTTAGATGTTATGTAGTTTGGTTTATTTTTATTCTAGCAAAAAAGATTATTTCATACAAAAACTTAATTTTCTTTTTTTATAGTGAAATTTTAAGTTTGTTTTTATATGAAATTTTTGTAAAATGTAATTTTCGAGCTATATTTTCTTCTATAAGAAAAAAGACATTACACTTTTTGTATTACGAAAACATATACATCTTTTTAATGTGTTTATTTTTTTAAAGTAAAATTTGTATTCTTTTTTTTTTTTCTACTTTTAAGTAGTTTATTGCTAATAATTTTACAAATCTGGAAAAAAAAAAAGTTAATCTGATGGTTGATTGACAACAGCTATCTTGAAGTTTTCAGCTACTTTAAATATTTTAGCGTCTTAGAATTAAAAAGCACCCGTATTTTGTTGTAGTCAGCAGCTCCATGTTAGTTTTAAACATGTTTGTTATTTTATGTCTGTTTTTATCGTATTTATTTCATTGTCTGTTGAAAGCTATTGTATGATTAAATAAAATATTTGATTGCATTTCTTTCTCTGTATGTGTTATTTCCTTATTTTCCTATGTATTTAACTACAAAAGTAGGATATAAAGTCATAAAAAAATTGAACAATATGATCCAAAAATTGATATACCAATAAAATTATTGACAGATCTGTATAGTTCAATTAATGTTCTAAAAATTAGAATCACTGTTAATGTTCAAAGTAAAAGTCTTTATCCTGTTTAACGTAGCAACAACTTTTTGCAGCAATTGCAGTATTGTAATTTTAGTGTTATCATTCTTACAATTCCTCCATAACTTTCAAGAGTGTGCATATGAAATTTCAGCTTCTTCAAAAATATGCGGCTTGATGGCCAATGGCTAGCACTCTGGTCGTTTTGTACCACAGGCTTCAGGTTCGAAACCTAGTAGTGGCATGGATGTTTATTAAGTGTTTGAATCCATATACTAAACTGTAGGTCCAGTACTAATAAGTCTAAAGTGCGCAAAAAATGGTCTAGCGCGACAAACCCCATCAAAAAATCATTATGCACCACAACGTCATTATGCAGTTAGTTTTGAATTAAATATTCGAACTTTTGAATTAATATTCGACGATGAATTCCTTTCATCTAAAGAGAATGACAGGCGCCTTTGTTTAGTTTCCACTAAGCTGAATTAAAATTAAGCTAATGCTGCTGGTTGCTCACATGGCACAATCTGTAGGACAGGTTCAACAGTAGCATATAGTTTTCATTTGTTAAATACCTGTAATTCAAATGAATATCGACTTTTTATCATATCGAATGTAATTTTTATAAGAAATGTATATACAAAAACTAGAACTATAATATTTGTAATTCCTTTGGTATTATGATTTGAGTGGCTACTTAGAGTACACATATCAGAATTCTAACTTGATGCGGTTTATAATGGGTTATTGGTTGACCCTATTTAATACACAACACTTATAGTTTCCATATCTACCTCCCTGTTTTCATATTTGCAATTTGGAGCAAGGCAAAATTCAGTCATGTTTACTATATTACATGTTAATACGTTTCTTGTGTTCTAGATATTCTTGTTTTTATATGTTCTTAAAAATTCTCAGTTAGTATACTAAATAGTCTACTGCAATATTCAAAAATTTGCTCGTGGTAAAATAAAGTAAATATTAAAATTTTTGAAAAGAGATAATCAATTGTCTGAATTTTCAGAAGTTTCTGAATCGAAAGTCACATTAAAGTTAAATGATTTTAGCCCATGGAGCATGTGGTCGATTAGAACACTCTTTGCTCATTTCATTAAGAATATCAATACTTATTTTGGTATTTTGGCAGTAAAAATAAAATTGGGTTTTTAAATAATTATTGAGTTTGATCTGGGTTGTATTTCAAAAACGAACAGTATTTTTACACTGTACATTGATAATCTCACCAAAATATTATTGTGTCGCACTGAACATCAGACTAACTTGATGGAATATCTAATAACAAATGTTGAATACTTACTCTGAATTCTCTTTGAAGGCATTATTAACTTTATGTACAGTAAACCTTCCGTAATAAATTAGAATCAGATCATCGAATTGCATAATCAGGGAACTTCAAACGGGTTTTACCGATATTACTACACGAATGAAATCACTATACACACACACACACACACACACACACACACACACACACACACACACACACACACACACACACACACACACACACACACACACACACACACACACACACACACACACACACACATGTTTATATATGTTTATATATTTAAACTAGAGTAGAACAGAAAAGAATTGTGAAACATGACCATTCTCCACAACAATAGCCACTATCGCTATATGCAAATTATATAGCAGAAATATCGTAGCATTTCGTCACAATAACAGAGGGTGCCTACTCAGATTCTATAAAAGAAAAATTATTCAAGGTTGGTATGCAAGAAATTGGCAGCGACGAGGGGACGATTAATTGAGCAAAAACGAGTATCAATTGAACGGTATGAATGCACTGGTGGATCTGAAATAAAAAAATTCATGTACTTACAAGGTATGAAACTAATGCAGCTGGCATGCAGAGACAATTGATACACCGTAAACAAGGCCAGCGCGTTGCCTATTTAACGCGCGCACTATCCAGGCACGTGGCGGCTTGAAGATAAGCTACGGACGCGAATAACTTTCCCCTCAGCGCAATACGT